>VKOC01004860.1:0-29932 GCA_009364415.1 Spea multiplicata
TTATTATTATTATTATTATTATTATGGTGACTGCGGAGATGCAGCCGGGTGAGTTTTGTACTAAATGTACAAATGAGTGCCATCCAGTGGTGACTTACGAGAAGTGCGCCAGCCACCCTTGTGAAACGACGTATATAAACTACTAGGATTTTATATAGGATTAATCATTGTACATATACGTCACAGACGAAGGAGCGTGGTGTTTCAGGGTAACTCCCAGCACTCCGAGTGGCCAAATGTGGGGTACTTCAGAGGGTGGGCTGAGAGTTTTGGTAAGACTTTTTAAATAAAGCTTTTAGAAGAAGAATGGGGTTTATTTACCCTGTATAATTTATTATGCCATTTTCTGCTGTTTCTATACACATTATCGGGGCTTTTAGGGCTGTAGAAACCCTGCGATCTCCCTCAGCTACGCCAGCAAACATTCTGACCTCCTAGAAACGAGGGGCATCAGGGGAGGAAAGGGGGCAAAAGGGCAATTTGGGGCTTAAAGAGTGACCGGAATAAAAGTACCTCCAATACACACAGCACAGAAGCTAAAGCCTTACAATACAGCATTAACATTGGCTTTGTATTAAGGAATGGCGAAGGAAGCCATGTTTTCTTAACCCTTTATTTCAGTAAGAAAAACTTTGCATGCTTGTTGGGGCAGTTTCTATAACGACATCTTTTCAGCATAATTTATCTAATTTTGGGACACTTTCAAAATCCCGGTCACCTGTCTGAGATATGTCTATGCCAAATTTTATTTGAAATATTTTAGAAAGTAAAAAATAAAATATTATAAATTAATTTGAATAATTAGTAAAGAAAATAAAAATATTATAAATTAATTTGAATATTTTAAAGAAAAATAAAATATAATTTCATTTGAATTATTTTACGAAAAATAAAATTTAATTTTCATTTGATATTTTAAGAAAAATAAAATAATTTCATTTTGATTATTTTAAAGTATAATAAGATATAACATAATTTAATCCATGCCAAACAACTCTGTCACAAGAACGTCATTGGCAGTTTTAATAAAGCTTATTTAAAAAAAAGAAGAAGCTGGAAGCTGAGTGAACTACAACTCCCATGATGCTTTGCAGAAGGATGCAGGCTTGGAGTGCTGAAACAGCATTTTATGTGATGTAGGGGAGTAAATACACGAAGAGCAATCAGAGGGGGTGAGGAATAACCCGAGGGGGGCTTGTTTTCTGTTGGTGTAGTGGGGGGGGGCATTGCCGAGGGCGGAGTTTAAAGGTCAAAGTTGAGATGTGTGGAAGTGACATGTGCTTGTGGCACTTCCTGTTCGTGCAGAGGGTTGCAGGGGTTATATCGGTTGTGATTCCTTGTGTCCTGCATCGGGGGGTGAGATCTTCATCATATTACATTATACAGCACGCTGGGCTTAAAGCCCCCTTATTAACCATTCCAATGCAACACTAAGCCAGCTGCCTATGCGTCCATCAGGGGCCCCGGGGGCCAGTATTCTATATGATCTCATTCATTGTTGTCACTTTCTGCTGTCAGCACAAAAACGGGGGAATGTTAGCAGAGATTAGGTGGTTAAATCCCCCGATTTATCAATTAAAAAATACATGTTTGGGGCTTTGTAATCATTTTTACTTTAGATCAGCAGCTGTGAGGTGGTACTCTTATGACTCTCAGCCAGCTGGGGTTTGCAGTTCAGTGACCACAGGGGGGGGGGATGATGCTGGCTTTGGAACAGTGATGTATGTGTGTGTATATGTGCTACGCCGTGCCGTGAATTTTAAATAAAAAGTTGGAATTCTGTATTAATGTAAATGACACCAAAAAAGCAGGTTAAAAGCGGTTTATACTGCCCACCTCCGAACGTATAATCGAGGAGACGCGATGGCGCTGTAACAGCTCTTCTCGCTTCTTCAGTGACAGAGACGCCTGCGATTGGGATTAGAGGCCACGCCGCTTCCTTGAAGACATGCGTCTGACTCAGCTTCTCGCTGCAGCCTCCAAGCTCAAGTTGCCCCGCGATTACCGGTTTGGCATGAGTCGACCGTCTACTATAGCGGCACAACGCAAGAACCCTCCCGGGAAGAGGAGGTCCAAGGTGTTCGTAGAGCCCATCAGCGATAAGGAATGGAAGTATTTCCGGGGAGACACGGTAAGATAACGAGCGGATCCCTGGCCGCCAAAATATTCTTCCAAAGAGCTTACGATCCAACACGGGCCGTGCTCTTCAAACCGTGATCGTCCTGTGCATCGGAGAACGTCTGAGGTTTTTCCTCTTGGCTTTCCTCAAGGTTGAAGTCCTTTCTGGCCGAGACGCTGGCAAGCAGGGGAAGGTTACTCAAGTTGTGCGCGCTCGGAACTGGGTAGTCGTAGACGGTCTAAACGCGGTAAGGTCGCCATTGCCCTCTTTCTATTACCAGTAAATAGGGATTGACACGGATTTGAATGTATTTATATACCGGGCGTCCTTCCGTGCCGCCAAGGAACCACCGTGAGAGCTTTCATCACTTTCTCTGTTTTGGTTAAGCACTATCGCTACGTTGGGCGTACCGGCGATTATAGGGGGACCTACGTTGCCAGTGAAGCTCCTCTGCTGCTGAACCAGGTGTCTCTCGTCGATCCCACAGACAGGTGAGAAACGTTTGTAGATCGCCTGAAATACTTAATTACCTAATACCAGCCCATAGGCATGAGAGAGAGCAGACCTCTGTAAGGTATACATGTTCTAGGTCCGGGTGGACCAGTCCAGGCATTGGCCCAACTCGAGTCAACCCACCTGTTGAGGTTATGCACCGGCCCCTTTAACTGATGGGTGTGATATTGGTGGTTCTTTTGTTCCATCCTTGAAGGAAACCGACGGAGGTGGAATGGAGATACACAGAGGAAGGTGAAAAGGTGCGGGTGTCCGTGAGAACCGGGAGAATCATTCCCAAACCTGTGCTGCAGAGACGAGACGGAATCATCCCCGAGCAGTGGAAAGGTGAGGATAACCGTGCATGCGCTTACCATACGCCATTTTACTGAGGACATCTGGTTTATGAGCAAAGCTCCTTTCAAAGATGGGGAGCCAGCAACTGTATAGCTGCTAAAACGCGTGGACTTCCTCATTACATGAACATCTCTGATTACTGATACTTGCTATTGTTTTATGTAAAGATGGCCCAAAGGACACCTCGGTGGAAGATGCGTTAGAAAAGACGTATGTTCCTTCGCTGAAGACCCTTCAGGAGGAAATCATGGAAAAGATGGGTATTGTTGAAGACCGGCGTCACAGGAGGTCCTTCTGGTATTAACCTGCATGGAAGGGACGTCGGTAATGGCTTCGGCTCATCGGGGCGTCCTCTCTGCGCCTAAGTCTCCTCGTCATGGGATCATTCTGGACGATCTTTACAAAGCGTGATCCAGAGACGAATGGTTCTTATAACAGGAGCGCATGTACATAACGGCACGAGTCGTCGAGTTTGTTTCATATATTTCCAATCGTGGGATCCTTTGTAAGAAGGAGTTTTTCTTTTTGTAATAAACATGGCTGTCACAAAATAGTTTCTATTAATCTTTGGGGTTTTTGTGAAATCAATGGGGTTTGTGACTTCCTCATACAAAGAGTAATTCAAGACTTGTAACCGGGGAGCAGTCGCCATGGAAACCAATGGAATGTTACTTTTCGTGCATTCATGTTTGTAGCTCAGGCTCAAAACTGCTCAATATCGACATTAAAGGAATAAATCACGTGACCTGTGTTGATCAGCTGATTACACCACCCGGGGCTCCTCTTCACCCCAATCCCCTTATTGAGCCTAGCGGTCGAGGAAAGAAAGTCGAAACACAGAGAAAGAAATAACGTCTGCACCAAATACACCACATCCCTTTAACGCCAAGTCTCCTTTCTGGACTCGGCTCTTGGTCCCGATAAATAATCCGTCCAATGCGAAGACGCCTGACGGCTCGGCAAGCCGTTCTTTTATGAGCTCTGCCTATCCTCTCACTTGTATTTATCATCATCGTGGTGGGCATGAGGGCAAACCAACCAGCCCATTTTATCCCATTTGTGCAGTTTTTTTTAAACTTATTTAAGTTTAGTGGAAGCATCTAAGATGAGAATGTGACGGCCCGACCCATTTAAACTTTACTGAGCTTACCGTTTCCTGATTGTTTTCACATTTTATATACTTGTTAGAAATAGAAGGTCATGCCGTCATATTAACTTAATATGTGCGAAGGAAGACAATTGAGGAATGAAGGTTATAACACATTGTGAATATTTGTGTGATGTCATAATAGCATCATGAGTATGTAAAGAAGGACAGGGCCGGATGAAGCCCCTTTTCTGTGCGTGGAAGGAAGCGCAGCTGGTCACAATGTGTACGGGAATGTACCGAGTCAGAAGGATGAGGAGCGCAAGGAAGAAACAGGGCAGCCGTTATGTGTACAGAAGGAGAAGTCCTCGTAGTAGTTAGAGGATTCAGTACTCGGGTAAGCTTCTAAACACTGACGCTAAACCCGCTTTATATAAGGATAGATTCCTCAGCACCCATACTCAACTTAAGGGGTGAAGCTCATTACAAATCACTATAAAGGTAACCCTGTGAGGGTAATAGTCTCTTTCTTAAGGTTTGTGAGCCGGGTCTTTTTCTTCCAACCTGTTTGGTTGAGCCTGCCAGTTCTGGTTTTATCAAAGCGCGTGATTACACGGACTGTACGAAGCACTGTAAAAATATTAATAGAGTGACCGCTACGGAGAGCGATCCAGTAACCGACCATCTCCGGCTGTAGCATAATTTACAATGAGATCGACGGAGGGGATCTTATCTACATTTTCTTTTGTACCCGGAGGAAAGGGGAGGATCCAGTTTCCGTTGCATCCCAGTTTTAAACACCGTATTTTCACAGAAACAGGAAATCAAATAACTGATTTCTATTGGATAAATCAGAGTTACTCATCTTCTGTGATTCAGAGTCTTCTGCAGTCATCGCACCGTGGAAGGCGATGACTCCATGTGGTCTTAGCAAAAAGCTTTCACAGATCCCGTTTTGTTCTGGCAGCTCACAGACGCTCTAAAAGATATGGAGGGCCGATCTAGCAGGACGCATACACTCCCTACTGCTTCTCACACAGAACCGCACCGCCACGCTGACAAGTGAATCTTACCAAGATATCATCAGCCCAGCGCCAGTTATATTTTTCTGTGACGTGCATTTTGGGGGGCAGACCGATGAAAAGTGATAAATATGAGACCCAAGACATAGGAAGGTAGTCAGACAATAAATATGTATATATAATTTATGTTTGTATAGGATGGACAGAACATGGTAGGGGAATAAATATGAATTTAGCATTTCATTTTGGGGGGGGGGGGAAATCAGGTTTAATTGGATGTATAACGAGTAATGAAAATAGACTTTAGCATAAATAATTCAACTTACTGTATATCACTGCATTAGATTAAAAGAGGCTACTGGAATTCCCACTGAATTCAATCAATCCTTAGCTTATGAAGACTTTTTGGATGCTTAAAACAAAGAACATCCTGTATATTAAAAACAAAACAAAGCATTTTATTAAAAACTACAATAATTTCAATTAAAAAAATAAGTTTATCTTTAGCATTCCAGGGACAAAATATACCATACTTGCCTTCAATTAAAAATAAAAAACAAATCACACCGAAAACTTTATTTGTGCCAATGAAAACGAGCAAAAAGAAGCACACATAAGACAGTATAATAATAACCTGTTTATTTGTCCTAAAGAACTGAACAGTTTTCAGAACTATACCAAAAGCTAAAATTTTAAACAAATACCTTCATCACAGCCGCATAAAAACAAGAAAAAAAACAAATTGAAAAGGGCTTATATTTTTGGGTATTTTTGTTTTTTTACAAATTGAATGATCACATCACCTATGGATATGGACAACGTCAGAAAATCTGGGGAGAAAAGTTGGGGGGAAAGAAAAAAAACTTACAAAAAAGATACCTTATGCAAATTATATATATATATTTTTTATTTTGCTTTTCTGATTTTATTGAAAATGTTAAAGACTACAAAAATGTCATTATCTCCATGGTTTTAGCAAATTATGTTGAAGACGACGAGGCCTTATAAAGCAAATTACGGCATGATTTAACCTGGCGTTTATACTGCAACCCTGGCGTGCTGCGAGAACATGATGCAGCCGTTGGTAATTCACCGATCGTGATGTTCGCGTAACATATGAAAATTAAACATGTGATTTATAAAAAATTAACCACTAATTAAACCACAAAAAAGGGTCTGCATTAGCGTAACAAATATATGTACAGATTATGAAAACTTCGAGACTTCGATCAACTACTTTCACCCAACCAAAAAGCGAAGGAGAAAAACAAAAAAAAAAAGTCACCTAAACAGATTAAACATGTATCCAGTTACAAAGATAAAAATATTTGGGGCAAACAGAGTTTTGTTTGCACAGAAAAAGTAAACATCTCAAAGTAATTATAAGATGAACCCAAAAAAAACAAACAAAAAAAAAGGTAAAAATATAAAAGTTGGATAAAACACAGGAGGCTGATGATGAGCTTCTAAAAGCACAAAAACAATTAGTGGTATGGTCCACCCTGTAAATAAAGCATTTATACCTTTAAATTAGGTACTAACTGCAGCAATGAAACCCCTAGGTACTGAGCAGCTGCAGAAGGTTGCCGTTGCATGTAGTCAAAGAATTAAAGGCTGTTACTCACACATGACATAAAAGAACATACGTGTCCTGCCCGTATACCGACCAGGAGGCACGTTAACGAACACAGAAACACAAGAGCAATTCAAACAGCTAAAAACGGCCACCGGCTCAAGAGTTCCATGTCGAGAAATCTGCGTGTCGTCCGACAGGCAAGTATCTGAATAGTCAACGCAAAGAATGTGCCATTAAAAGAAACGTAAAAGCCATAAAACGAAAACAAACAAAAACACAGACGCAGACAGCCTAGTGAGATCACAGGCCGAGTGCCACAGGAGCCGGGGCAGAACAACCATAAAAGAAAAAACAACAAAACAGTTGGAAGGATGGCGCTAGAGCCAGAAGGATATATTAGTGGCCTAAAAGTTGCAACAAGAAGTCAAGATGGTAACGCGGCAGGGGTTACGACCATGACTCTGTTTTAAGACGTTTGTCCATGACGAGATTTTGTTGTATGGGGTCGGGTTGCAGATGTGACAGGCTGATGATGAAGTGTTTATTCTCTATTTTTTTTAATTTTTTAAATATTTTTTTGTTTTACTCCTTTACAAGCACCCAGGACTCCCAACATTGGAAAAAGATGTAACAATTCTGTCCAACCAGGGAGGGAAGGAGGTCATGATGGCTACACGCTAGAAAACAAATAAAAAAAAAAATTAAAGTCAATTACGTGTCGAGTGAGGACAATCCCTATGCACGTTGAAAGTGCCGCGCTTCTCTACCCCGAGCTAATACACCTTCGTTCTAGGCTCTCGTGCGAGGTGACGAGCTGTCCTACAGAACCCTCACAGACGCAGACCTTGGCTATGCTCCTCACACCTTGTAGTTACGGTACTTTAAATTGTTTTACCCTTTCGAGACTGAAAGCTGGAAAAATAGACCCTTAAAAACACTGAAAAACCAACATTTTAAAACCTATTCATAAATATTGAATGTTTTAAACAATCGCCATGAAATTCAGTGGAATGATCCAGGCATCTGCTTCCCATTTACCATGAGACCTGTCATCTGATGTCATTTTTAGCCCCGGACTTGCAATGACTGGACAGAAGAGCGGCGTTTACCTTTCCTTGTGGTCTCTGGACACTTCCTTTGCTTCTGCTTTCTCTTCCGCCTTCTCTTCCTCTCGTACATCTTCTGCAGGTGTTGGGGGCTTGCTGTTCTCCTCTTTGGCTGCCTCCGGCGTCTGCTTTGCCGGTTCTGTTTGGGTTTCCTCCTTTTCGGTCTTATTTGCTTCTTCTTCGCCGTCGTCGTCCTCTTCCTTGGCTCTCTTTGGGGAACTCTGCAGAACAAAACATTCCGTTAAACCTTCTTAAACTACTCATCCACCATAAAATCCACTATTTAAATCATTCTCCACCCAAAACAAATATCCAAATTAGTTGCTGTAAGGTCATCCTGCATGAATCTCCAATCCAATGCGATTGGCCCAAACCAAATGCCAATAGCGAGATCGGCCATTGAAGGCTTAAGGAGTTTCAGTGTTTAAAGAGAACCCAAAGCAGAGGCTGGCGAGTTTGGATGATGGGTTAGCCCGTTACCTCTGCTACGTCCTCTGCTTTCCGTTTGGTGCCCGCATTGCCGCTCTTCTCCTTGGACTGCTCGTCTATCACCAGTTTCCCTTCTTCATCGCTGCTTCCGTCACCGTTTCCTTTATTGTCGTCATCTCCCTCTGGCTTTTTGTCATCCTCCTCTTCAACATCGGCTTCCACTTTGTCACTCTTCTCTGGGGAGGTCTGCGGGAAGACAAGAATGGGTTAGGAATGGTCGAAGAACACAACATGAACGACATGAAAGTGTTTCCGACTACATGTTCCTCACTTAACATTTTTCCTCCTCCAAAATAAAACTCGCTGTCACTCTAAGGCCTTAGGTGACAGAAACAAAGCTACTTCCAAAATAATGCCCCAGCGAGGACAAGGGTAAGTTACTAAAACCAACCCCGTTCCCAGGAACAAAAATACCCTTATTACCCCACCCTAAAACATCACTTTCATCAACGTGTTTATTAAAAGGTATAACCAAAAAAAGATGTAAAAAAAAAAACACACCAGTGTCACCAGTCCTACTGTAAAAGGTATACGTCACTGGCTTAGCCATTAGCCCAGACCTCTGAGGAGCGAAACATGTCAGGGGGGCTATTTGTCTGAGTTTTTAATAAGCCCGTGTCACTGGTCATACTTCTATTATTCTTGTTGTTAGGACTGCAGCCATTAGCAGTATATATGATGCGATACTATTAGTGTTATATGTCACAGTGACGTATACCTTTTACGGTAGGACTGGTGACACTGGTGTGTTATTAAACATCTTTTTTGGTTATACCTTTTAACAAACGTTAATAAAAGTGATGTTTCAGGGTGGGGTAATAAGGGTATTTTTGATCCCGGGAACGGGATCAGTCTGGGCAAAAGCAACCATGCCACTGCCAACCAGGAATGGCGCTAGCATGCGGGACCATTACTATAACAACAAGACCTCATGAAGAATAGGTGTGGACGCGGCGTAACGGAATGGCGCAACGGAATGGCGTACCTCCTGTTCACCATCCTTGGTGGCTTCGGGTTCCGGTTTGGAGGCTTTCGCAGATGATCGTTTCTTCCGAGATGGCTAAAAACACAAGAATTGAGGGAGTTTAGGATCATGCGCATTAAAGCCGGTCTCTGCAGATAAGGCTCCTGCCTTCTTACAGATCAGTCAACGGGGAGGCAGTCGCCGGTGCCGTCTCGCTGAAGGCAGAACGGAGATTACCTGATAGCCAGATGCCTTCACTGTGGGGTTATTCTCAATCTCCCAGAGGCCTTCGCTGAAACCTTTCCTCTTGTTTGCTTTAGCAAACTTGCCTTTGCACTCTTCGTAAGGAAAAATATCTTTAGGGCCGAGGTACGCTCTGCAAACACAAAGGCTTCATTAGCAGGTGGCAAAAATATGCCAGAAAATGACCCCCCCCCCCAAATATCATAGCTTGAAAGTGATGCCATCGCCATGGCATCCAATGGAAAGCTCTCAATAGGACCAGGACATCAGAAGTAATCCCCAATTTATTGCACTCACGTTTCATGCGTCCCGAAGAAGAACACTTGGTATTTGTTAGAAGAGGATTTTACGGCCGGCTCTGGGATTTCATCGATCTGCGGGAAAAGAAAAAAAGAAACGCGGTGTTAGCGATCTCGCCGCCCACGGAGACGCAGTCCGGCAGGGGGGAAGCCGCTTTAAAAGTAACACGCAAGGCAGCCACGGCCACCTAAACGGTGCTTTACCAGCTTTAAGAAGTTAACCCATGCCTTGCCAACGGGTTACGTCCACTAACTGCGAGTTCATCAGAGTTGATGAAACTTTCGCGACACCCTGCATTGTGTCACAGCCCAGCAACGAGCGGGAATAACGAAATATTAAACTGGGCTGACCAACGACGGCAGTTACTTCGGGCTTCGGATCACCCGCCGCTTCCTACTAAAACAATAGGTTGGTAGCTGCATTATGGGATGGGGGGGGGGGAGAGAAACCAGCCGGCTGTAACTTATGCGGAGAAATTCATCCCCAGGCTAGTTAGCAAACGGTCAAGAGCAATAAAACGAGCATCAAAGCCCCCCCCCCCCGCTTATACTTATTATAAACACAGAGAATGTAGACTCTATGAGGAGGGATCAACGGCAATTAGACTGCTTAGAAGTCACCGGCCACAGCATCCTCCTCCCGAGTCTCAACATCCGAGCACAAAATAAAAGCCTTGAGTGAGACGAGCGGAAAAAACCCTTTAAAATAAATAGAAAATAAACTCCCCTGCTGCGCTTCACTGATAAGCCGCGGTGCTCTTTATAAGAACCGAGGAAGCGTGGTGCGCGCGGCTGATTGTTAGCGTGTTACGGGTGTTAAGCGGCAGAGCTGCAGTAATGTCGCCGCTCTCCGGCTGCACAGGGGTGTGAATCACTCATCCTCCCACCATATAAAAAAAACTCGAAATGACTGGGCACATACGGGCACACCTATGGCCTCGCGTTACCTGCCCCTGCCGGCAGCGGATCTGGTGTGGAAAACACACACAGCGAGAAATGCTAACTCCGAGGACACGACGTCACCGCAGCAAAAACAGCCAGGAAAGGGTATTTATAGCCCAACTATATTATCACGCTGCCTGTGGGAACAATAGAATGGCTCAGTCTTAACCACCCAGGTGGACTCTCTGACTAATGGACATCAATTGACTGACTTCATTAGAAACCGCTTCGGATGCCTTTCGGTTCCACAGCAATAACTCTGGATAAAGAGAACCCCCACCCCACTTGTACCATCTGAACGTCAAAAGCCACTGCCTGCGCAGACTCACAGTCTCTCCCTTCCGAGGATCTGTCTGAGAAGCAGGAGCTCGGATTAAGGAGATCCTAAAACCGTCGGGCAGTCCTGTTTGGCACGTCCCAGCGGCCGTCTACCAGTAATGAGCGACGCAGCTAAGCGCAGCTGCTTGGCCATCTGGATACACTTCTGACACAGACGGGCCACTTAAAAAAGCTTTAGCTCGCAGAAAGACGCTGGGGCCGCCAGGGCCTCTGCCACTAAACGATATTAAGAGGCCAGACGGGGAGGAAGAAGACCCGGTGCATGCTATCGCTACAAGTCCAGCTCTATAATGGCGCTCAGATAAAGGAGCCAACTTCCCTCCAAAAACATGGCGGCAGATTACACTGCGGGAGACAGAAAGAAAAACGATGCCATTAAAGTAAACAGCTAGACGAGCTGCCTGTGAGGAATGGGCGGGGCTGAGACTAATGGGGCGGATGCCTGCCATGAAGTACAGCCCCGCCTCCTTTTACAACAACAAGGAACATGCATACCCGGGAACGTCTAGGCGGTCCTGCTGATGTCGATGGGCGTGGCTAACCCCATGCGCAGGAAACCACAAAGATGCCGTACACAGACCCCTCCATAACTATTTCAAAGCCGTAGCAAACTTTATTTAAACCGACTACAGAACAAAAGTGGCCAAAGAACACACGCTTCTCAATGGGGTTTCTGAAAATCACCCCTTAGTTATACAGAGCCGGCAGTGTACTCCATGTACTTATCCTTACAATACATATACTCAAGGGGTCTGACATATCCTCTCCATACACGCAGGCCCAGCAGCACAGGGCACACTACCCACCTCCTCTCCTATACACGCAGTGCCCCTGCAACACAGGCACAACTACCAACCCACGCTCCTCTCGATCATAATCTACAGCAGGCAGCAGCACAGGCACACTCTCCCTCCTCTCCAACACGCAGCCAGGCGCACAGGGCACTCCCACCTCTCATCCATACACGCAGGCCCTGCAACACTAGGGCAACTACCCACCTCCTCTCCTATACACGGGCCCAGCAGCACAGGGCACATCTACCCTCCTCCTTCCAACACCAGCCCACTGCAACACAGGGCACACACCACCTCTCTCCATACACCAGGCCAGCATCACAGGGCACACTACCACCTTCCTCTCATACACGGCCAGGCCCTGCAACAAGGGCACACTACCCACCTCCTCTCGCATTACACGCAGGCCCAGCAGCACAGGCACACTACCCACCTTCCCCTCCATACACGCAGGCCCAGCAAGCAACAGGGCAGCACTACCCCTCCTCTCATACCGCAGGCCCGCGCAACAGGGCACACCCACTCCTCTCCATAAACGCAGAACGGACCACAGGGCACACTAACCGCACTTCTCCTCTCCAACACGTACCACTGATGCCAGGCCCTGCAACAGCAGGGCACACTACCCACCTCCTCTCCATACAACGCAGGCCCGGCAACACAGGCATCGACTACCGGAACCTCCTCTCCATAACACGCAGGCCATCATCGCACAGTGGCACACTACCTCACCTCCTCTCCATACAGCAAGGCCCGGCAGCACAGAGCACACACGCCACCTCCTCCTCTCCATACACGCAGGCCCGGCAGCACAGAGCACACTACCCATAACATAGCAGCTCAAGAAGCCCTCCCCAGCTTACCCGGGCCGGCCAGTGCGGGTACCCCTTCATCTTGGCGAAGACCAGGTCCCCGCACTTGTACTCCCTCTGCCTGTTGGAGCGGGACATGGTGTCTGACTGCAGGGACACCGAGGAGACGCTGAAACGCACGAGCCGAGCAGTGGGGTATCCGAGTTGAGGCCTGCTTCTGCGGCGGGGTCAGCTACTACCACACCGGGCTTTGCGGCCTAGGTCTAACACTGTCCAGAGAGGGCGTGGAAGTCAGTGTCCGCCGGTGGGATGAGGCCCGAACACTTGTTTGTGTTTGAATCTCTCCTCTTTGGCGTTGATTTGCTCCCTCCTCCGCACTCCTCCCTCTTTCCTCAGCGCTCCTCCCCCTTCCCGTCACTCAGCGATCGGCTGCTAATGCCTGACTGGCTGTGCGCTCTGCCAATAGCGTCTCTTTGCGTTCACCAGGTGGCGGTGCGGAGTGCCGATGGAATGGATGGTTTCTTAAGGAATGGCGCTGTCGTTAACAAGGCCTAGAAACATGGCTTGTGTGCTGTGTACCGATCCCGGGCTCAGTACCGTGAGCAGTACGGTCTCTGTACTTCTAATTTTACATGTGACGTCATCACATGAGACGTACCACGCATGCTGTGACCATCATATTCTCAAAGACAAAGAAGGAACAAGTCAACTGCGTGCAAATAATCTCTTCATGCAACAAAATGCAATATATAACCGGGCGTTATTTATACAGAGGAGCAATCAGCAGGAATATGCCATTTGGTCACCATGGTGATTGCACCACATTTAGCATGTTGCACCAGAAGTGCTCCTTACACAAAACCCATGCTCTGGAAATTCTAAATAGCCAAGAAATACCTGCCAGAAATCCAAATATCTTTACATGAGATGGGGTGTGACATCACAGCAATGACCTCACCCACACGCGAAAGATCAGCGTCCAACCAAATCAGTATTGTCCGTAACTCTTCACCCGCGTAATAATTACACGCTACCCACCGCTAATCTTTTTATCCACTCTGTTGCCACATTGTACAGCGCTGCAGAATATGAAGGCGATATATAAAACGATAATAATACTTATTTTATAAGGGGGGTATTTTTATTCTAGAAAGCACTTATTATGATCTGTCCATAGACACTCTTAACATTCTGTTTAAATAAACTCTGACCTCGATATATGTTAACGCCTCCTATAGATCTTTTGAACTAATATTATAGATAAATATATCTTTTTTTTAGTATCCTTAGTATGCCTCCCAGCTGTCCTGCTTTGAGCAGGGCAGTCCCGTTTTTGCCGCTGAAAGCATTGGTATGCTGCTATGCATTCATGGTGACTGTTTACTAATCACAGGCTTGTTTTCTTCCCTCCCCATGAGAAGAAAAGGTGACCTAAAATGGATTGTTAAGCAAATTTCTGCTGATTGAATTCGCGGGATGCGGCAGCCGGGCTCTAAAGACATACCATGAATGCGGAATATGGGGGGGGGTGCAGGGTTTAAACCTATAACAAACCGTATGGCACAGAACCCCCCCAACAGAAATGGATCTCATGCGCAAGCCAAATATATAGAATGGATAGGTAACGGCGTGCCTGACATCCCCACCATGCTGAGGGCTTTCTATGTGCGCAGGACTCTCAGAGACGTAGTGAAAGGCTCTGCTGGAAACTCCATGTCTCGCTTCTTCCTGCTGCCCCTGTTGGGCCGGGTCAAGTGGGGAAAGTGGGACAGCTCCGTCCATTACAATTGGACTATGCCCTGGTTCTACTCGGAGGGGGGCAAATTTGTAAGGGAGCACCAACTGGAGGGAGTTAAACCCAACCTGTGGTCACCCCGTGTGATCCACAAGCTCATCAGAGCCAAAGACACTATCGAGAACATCCCAGGGCTCCCCGACGCCACAGCCTCGACTGTTTGGGCTAACGTGGCATCGGGCAGGCTGACCAACAGGCATAAAGACATTGCATGGATGGTCATTGAGGGAGGCCTCCCCCTAAGGACATTTATGCATGCCAGGGGGCTGTGCAGATATAGACACTGCCCACAGTGCATTGTGGAGGAGGAGACTTCCCTTCACTTGTTCTGGCAGTGCCCGTTTGCACAGGCCTTGTTCAGAGCCCTGGAGCCGGATCTCAAGGACTCTATCGAGAGAAAGTACCTGTCCTACCACTCTGTACTTTACGGACTTTTTCCAGGAACACACACGGAGAGCGCCATTGAGGATGCTTGGCGTCTCATGTGCTGTGTAAAGGACGCTCTATGGTTTGCCAGGTGTTGAGGAGGGAGCAGGTCACAGTCCGTGGCTGCCGCAGGCTTATCCACAGCCTGCTGAGAGACTACTCTCTCAAGGACAGTCTAGAGGCTGAAGACTAGTCCCATCTTTCTTGACCACCTTCCCCCCCCCTGATCATTCCATTTCCCCAGGCTGTTTGCACTAACGTGCTAACCATATGTGCCATGTCTGAATTGTAATTGTACACGGCTGTTACTGTATATTACTGAGCTTTCCGTAACTCAAGGCGTACCGTAACGTGTATTGCCCTGCGATGCGTCGCAGTACTGCTTATCAACTGAATTTTGTACCCTGTAAAAACATCAACCTGTTTTGTCCGAATCTGTTTGTATTAATAAAGATATTCAATACAAAGCACACAATAATAATACTCTACAATAAAGCCCACCTTCACCTGAATAGGGGTCTGTCAGAGAGTTCCATTGGAACTTGGGGCATCTCATCCAGTCTGGGCATTGAACCCCCTCTTGGTGAATCCTCCAGTGATAAGATACCGATACAGGGAATCTTTATAACCCAACGTGTGCGTGAGTGTGTGAACGCGTCGAGGAGATGAATCAAAGCACCAAAGAAAGTTCTATTTATTACCTATAAGTAGAAAATATATGAGATCCGGCACATGGTGCTCCAGATCCATGGCCAATGGAGGCTTAGCAGAGCTCCAGCACCCTGCCTGGCACCCACTGTGGTCTTTAAAAGGCAGCTATGCTTATCGCCAACCTTTGCTAGAAGCTGGCACCGTAAGAAGAAGTGGGTAAGCCAGCACTGACTCAGGGTGAGTCAGGTCCGACAGCAACCTCTCTCCAAACACGCATGAAAACCCAAAAACAGAAGCAGAGAAGGGGGACTCTCTCCCTCCTATGGATGATCCAGAGTCTGTGTTTGAGTGATGTATTTTATTAATTCCCTGCTGTTTCTATACACATTATCGGGGCTTTTAGGGCTGTATTCCCTACACTAACATCATGTATAATTGTGTTTTATTATTATGTAGGAAACCCGGAGGGTTCCCAGGTATATGATAAACATGTCACTGACTGTACGCATGCAATGACACCTTTATCAGCGGGCCGTGCACATGCATTGGGGGACTGTCTTTATTAGATCGGGAGTAGTGGTCAGTATCATTTGCCAAGTGTGGTTTAGATAGGAGTCAGCTGTATTAACACAACTCCCAGAATGCCTTGCACTGCTTACTTCTGACACCCAGGAATCGCAATGTCTTCTGGGAATCGTAGTATAACATTGTAGATTTGGAACGTGCTGTGAACTACAACTCCCAGAATGCTCTGCGCTCGCTAGCTTCTTCCTCGTAGACGCTGGAGCGCGGTCCTTTCTGGGAGTTGGAGTTCTGGAAGTCGCCATGACATGAGCTGGTTCCAGACCTAGACGTTGAGTATTTTTGGCGGCGGGGAAGGTGTCGTGTTTATCCGGCGATTGCCCGAACAGGAAGCCGAGGCCGCACGGCGCGTTACATCTCCAGCATGTCTCTCGTGGCCTATGCCAGCAGCGATGACAGCGGCTCGGACTCAGAGGGGGCCCCGGAGCCCGCGGCTAAAGCTGGTAGACTGCTGGCGAGCCTGCCCCTTCCCAGGCAGGACCACCCGCCCCCATCCCAGGCCGAAGCCGTGGCCTATCCTTCCTTGTACTCGCGTCAAGCTCCCGGGGAGCAGGAGCAGCATAGCCCAAGCTTCTATGGACCCCCTGGGGGGTACGGATATCCTCCGGCATACGGTTACGGCCCCCCCTCCTATGGCTCTGCCCCCTCCAGCTATCCCGGCAGCCAGGGCCCCCCAGGTTATGGGAACTATGGCCACAGCAACAGCCAAGGGCCTGGCTCTGCCACTTACTCTAACATGGGCTACGGGGGCCCAGGGTCTGTCCCAACAAACTACCCTCCCCCTGGCCTTAACATGCCACCGCCACCAGTCGGTCGGGGGATGAATCTGCCCCCACCTCTTGGAAGTCCAGGGATGAACCTGCCTCCGCCACAAGGCGGTCCAGGGATGAACATGCCGCCGCCCCAAGGTGGTCCGGGGATGAGCATGCCACCACCACCCCAAGCTGGTCCTGGGATGAACCTGCCGCCGCCGCAAGGCGGTCTGGGGATGAACATGCCGGCGATGCAAGGTGGTCCTGGAATTGGCCACCCTCCTCCACAAGGTGGCCAAGGGATGAACCTGCCACCTCCGCAAGGAGGTGCTGGTATGAGTATCCCTCCACCAAAAGCAGGTCCAGGAATGAACCTCCCTCCTCCTCCTCAAGGTGGACCAGGAATTAGCAGCTCTTCTCCGCAAGGAATGAATCTTCCTCCACCACAAAGTGGCCAAGGCCCAAACCTCCCTCCTCCACGTAGTAGCCATGGACTTAACTTACCACCACCTCATGGTAGCCATGGTTTAAACCTGCCTCCACCTCAAGGTAGCCCTGGGCTAAACCTTTCCCTTCCACCCCCATTGAGTACCCATGGAATGAATCTCCCACCACCGCAAGTTGGTCCTGGATTGAGTCTGCCTCCACCTCAGGGTGGTCAGGGGATAAACATTCCACCTCCGCAGCTAAGTCCTACATCCACTGCTGGAGCAGAGTCTCGACTGTCTCTTCCCCCACCAAAAGCATCTGGCCAAGGAATGAACCTTCCTCCTCCGACTGGTGAAAACGCCAAGCCCAAAAAACGCTCTGAGCCTGTGAGAATCACCGTCCCTGAGCTGAACACAGGAGGTGTGAGTATCTACTTCTCCGTACCACCACGTCCAATGACCCAGACACAGACATCCCTCGCGGGTCCTAAGCACAATTGTTCATGAACAACTAGTGTTCTAACCTAGAACCGTTCTAGAACCTTTATGAAGATGGTTAACTAGTCAAAACGCACTTTAGTGTTTAAGAGCAAATGAGTTTCCATGGTGGAATCTGTATTATCGGAGGGACGTAGCTAAAGGGGGCCGTTTATAATTTAGGCGGTGTCGCTAGGACGGCCAAAGCTTTAGAAGAAATGAATGAGAATTTTAGAACGTGTATGAATGAGAAGGTTGCTTACAAAAATAGCATATTTCCTTATTACACAAATTTCCTATTGATTCTATGCATTATTGGGGCTTTTAGGTCTGTAGAACCCTGTGATACCCTCATACCCTGCAAACATTCCGACCTCCTAGAAAAGAGGGGCATCAGGGCACAAAAGAGGGGGCACAGGGGAGGTGAGATGTCCATCAGGGGATGAAAGAGGAGCATCAGGGGAGCTGATGATTGATTAAAAAATTCTAATCTGCTTATTTTTAGCTTAATTTTGAAGATTCATTATATTTAACTTTTTTTAATGTGGATTTAAGCAATTACCAAAGTAAATAATCCGTAAATATTCCCGTAACAGCCGCGACCTTCCGTTATTAAAAATAAATTAATACCTAGTGTAGACGCATACGATGTGTACTAACGACAAAACTGAAACGGTATTTTAAACTCAAAACCTTATTTCCAATAATTTTCTTTTTTTGTCTAGTCGGATTCAGAGGAAGATGAGCCAAAGAAGAAAAAAACAGGCATCCAGGTAAGTTTCATTCAAAAAATGTGATACCTGTTGCTAATGGCAACCTCGTTTTATGTATGTTTTAAATACTAAATTAGAATTCTCTTAGAAGGACCAGCATTTATTTCTAGAACATTATCCCAAAATCGCCTATAAATAAAGATTTTTATGATTTTGAGTACTGAAGGAACTTTGCTCCGTATAATTTTTCTCAAATATTTTATTAAAGGGATCCGGGGAAGGATTCGGTTTGTCGCGTTACTCCCTCAGCCAAAAAACTCTGGTGGCGATTCAAAGAGGTCCCTCCTACCGTACAACTTCACAAAGAAACTTTCGGACCCGCCGAATGATGCCAAGGCCCCCAAATCTGCCACCTCTTCAAAGCCGCATCTGGTGTCAAAGTCAGAAGTGTCCCACACGCCATCTCCTTCCGCCATAAAAGCCGCAGCCAAGAACGCCGCCTTACAGATGACCAAGCAGATCGCGCAGGAAGAGGATGACGAGAGCGACGAGGAACTCGCACAAGGGAACTTCTTCTCCCTTACGGAGACCAACGACGTTCCTGCTATAAGCACAGACAGTTTTAGTTACCAGGTCCCGTCTGTTAACGAGGACAGACCGCCTGGAACCGAGACAGACACCACCGCCGCCGCCGCTAATGCTCCTTTGGAGTTCAAGACATCAGCCGCCCCGGACCCCAACCAGCAGTGGCCGTCAGGAGCAGAAGACTACAGCAGCCAGATGTACGCTCAGTACCCCGAGTACAGTGACCCTGCTGCTGGATACTATCCGGTAACCAAAGTACTTCTGCCCGCATGATTTTATTTTGTAGCAAATGATAAGTGCGTAACCTTGTCATAAAGAGGGGCATCAGGGCAGAAAAGAGGGGGCACAGGGGAGGTGAGATGTCTGACTCTTTTTTTCGCCTGACAGGATTATTACGGCAGTGGGTACTACCAGGAGTCTGAATCATCCGCCCCGGACCACCGAGAGCCCGCGGCCAGCAACTCTTTCATGGATGACGAGGCTGTAAGTCGCTTAGGGTTCCGTTACACCACGGGGAACGGTGCAGAGATGTCCTGTTCTGCAGAACTTTTCTTATTCCAGAACGTGATTATGAAATCTTTGACCCAAAATGTAGCATCAGTTGAATTTTGTCAGAACTTCGTGGTAGAAAGTGTAGATTTTTAAACATTCTTGTTTTCCCAAAGGGTCACCTGATAATTGCCCCCTCGTGTAATAACTCTCGCCTTGCTGAGTATTTAGTCTACAAGAAGGTACAGGGTTCCTGTTGAATCCAAATTCACATCGGGTCCCACCAGGGAGTATAATAAATAAAATATGGCGTTACCGAGAGACAACATGGAATGGCCAGTAGTGAATTAGCCGAGTAGCCGTGTGTTTTGGGTTGCTAACTTTAGTGAATGATAATTGGTGCGCCGCATCTAATTCGCTCTACATTATGTTTGAAGTTCAAGCGGCTGCAAGGAAAGCGGAATCGAGGAAGAGAAGAAATTAACTTTGTGGAGATCAAGGGGGATGACCAGCTGAGCGGAAACCAACAGTGGCTGGCCAAGTCCCTGACCGAGGAGAAAAACATGAAGTCCTTCAGCAAGGTAACGTTGTGTCCGTAGCAGAGACCCCTCGCGTCCACAGGCCGATGCTTCTGGTCAGACAACACTCTTTTTCTTGTTCTTTATAGAAAAAAGGAGAGCAGCCAACTGGCCAACAAAGACGAAAACACCAGATTACGTATTTAATACATCAGGTCAGTGTCGTTTTTATATATATATATATTTTGCAACATTTTTAAATGTAAATGCCAGGTGTTTGGGGTTTTCCTGATCGTGCTGACCTTCTTTGGTTTCCTTCTGACCGTTTTTTGTGTCCTTTTTGCAGGCGAAAGAGCGGGAGTTGGAACTGAAAAACACGTGGTCGGATAACAAGCTGAGCCGGCGGCAAACACAAGCTAAATATGGCTTTTAACGGCTCTCCCTGTCCCGTGGGGCCTTGCTGAGAGTACCAAGTAAATCGGCCGCACACGAGGAGGGATATCCAAAAGCCAGCTTTCTAATGTCTGCCGTGTGACTCTGAGCTCTACCGACACTTAGGGCTGTGTCTGCTTCGTGGAGCTCTGAAACCACCGTTTTAAGCTCTCCTCTGCCGCAACCGCAACACATTTTTGTCTATTGGCAAAGCTTTAAAATGCGTTGGCAGAAGCTCTTCTACGAGTGGACGTTGGAAGCAACATGCAGCTGATCCCTCTGTGTTGTGCAGGAGACGTTTGGGTGTCTTTTGCATATCAATGTGAAAAAATGAGGTTGTGGGGTCCTCATACCTGACTCTCTGGAGTTCTGTGCCCCCTTTAATGTTTTGGGGTTACATGCAGTTGTTAAACTTCTTCTTTTCCTATACAGACATTTCATCTGCCGACGCTGATTACAATTTCTGACACCAGTAAAATCCGTAGCTATACCAGTGGTGTCCTGTGGGTCTCTTTCACATCTCCCATGATGCACTAATCGCCTGTGGCAGGATCATCATCATGGGAGTGGTAGTTCCAAATCAGCTTGGGCTCCCCCTACTGGCTACCCCTGCAGTAGATCCACTACTTCTGCGCTACGATCAATCATAACCCTTGTTTGCAAGGGCAAGCAGGTCCCCATCCCACTGCATTGCCTGATCCTGAAGGGGTTAAAAAAAAAAAGGGTTCCCAGCCTACTATGCATCCTAAAATGTTACCTCCACTAGCAGAATTGATACCCATCATGTTATTTGTGGTGTGAAATCTTGTAAATAACATAAAACTGTACATACACTTATATTTTTTTGAGTTTGTGTTGTTTCCCCTGGAAGCCGTTTTAAAATGGCCATAAACGTCTAAACCCAACCGCTAGTGAAGTTGGGTAACCGACGGCCTTCCAGCATAACTGGAGATGGAGGGTGTAGGAGTCAAAGCACATGGGGGTCTCGGGTTGCCTGGCCTCGCGGAGTGGAGTCGTAAGCCAGGACCTACAAGTCACCAGCAAACTCCCTCTTCCTTAAATTAACCCCAGAGCCTCTCTGCAGCACTGCGTGAAAACGAAGAAGTATTTATATTAACCCCTCAAGGACAACGGGCGGTCCCTAAACCCATTGAAAACAATGCATTCTGAGCCCGTACATGTACGCGGGCTTTGTCATTAAGGGGTTAATCCCAAACATTTGCTGTTATGAATTTGAAGGGAGAATGCCTTTGTAATGCGTTGGTTCCGTTTCATATACAATCCCAAATCCCCATTCATAAAATTATGGGGTCAGAACAGGCCCAGATTTTTTTATGAAGACCCCTCTTATTTGCCAAGAGAAAAAAAACCCATTGTCTATACCTCATCAGAAAGTATGATCGTTTCTCTGTACCATCAGTACGTTCCCCCGCGGCCCCGCCGTGGGCCCGCGCTCAGTTTTCATACACTGTTTTCTGCATTTCGTGTGTTTGGTTTAATAAATTAAGGGCAATAAAGTCTCGATTTGTACAGTGTTAATACCATAACGCAAGGTTTGTATTTCATTGCTTGCTGATTAGACTCTAAATAGGTGGTTGAATTGTGAGACATACCTTAGTTTCTAAAATGTAATGTCCCATTCCTACCGCCTCCATCATATCCTTAGACAAAAACTGCCATCTAGAAGCGACAACGGATGTCAAAAGCCTTGTACGTTTTGCAATATCTTTGGAAGATGAATAAGCTGGCGGGAGGAAAATAAATATAGTCTTAGCCTTATGATCATTTCAAGAGGTTTACTAAGTCCTGAAAGGTCCCAAACTATGGCAGAGCTACGGAGGAGATGTCTCAGCAGGTTTTAATGTATGTGATCGGTCCTTTCTACCCCTACAAAGTAGTTAAGACCGCGTCCACCTCGACAAACTTATGCCACAAATACACCAAATGTTTCCGTAAACACATGTTTTATGATGTAATAACATTTTCAATGTGTTCTTTTTCGTCGCCACTCATATAGGACACATAGCTGTTTATTTTATGAATATATCGTATTTACATTGCACTTTTCATAAATACATGTGTGGTAATTGTATATTCTTCCCATATTATATGTATCATACTGGTACTTGAATGTGCTGCAGCTCAAAAGCAAGTTCAGGGAGTCCTTGAATGTCTTGACTTGCCGACGTGGGTATTTGAAATAAACGCATACCATAAGAAATTATCGTAAGATCCGTGGTATATATGCAACAACTTTAGCAGCACTTACCCGGAATGCCCCCAAGCCACGCATGCCACTCAGTGCCTCGTACCGTCTGCGGTGTCGCTAACGGAGCTGGGGGTGCTGGTGTATGCGAGATTCTGATGGTATTAAAATACTGTACCTTTGGAAGTCTGAATGGTCCTGCAGGCTCCTGAATTTCACCTACTCATCCAAAGCCATCAAAGTGGCAGCAACTGCCAGGGGCATTAAAGGTGTTTAATGCCACAATAGCCCTACAGCTCCCAACCGATACACTATAATCAGGTATCATCCGGGAACTTTGGTTTTAATACTTCTTGGACAAGCTGTTTAGTGTTTGGTTGACTGATTACTTTTTGGCTTGAAGACAGAATCCTCTGGAATTCTTTCATAGATGTTCTCTACTTCTAACCGGTCATCCTGAGAGCCTTGATCTCCTCCGCACAAAGAGCTGTATCCGTAAGCCGGATCATCGAACTGCATGTTCAGTTTTGGCTGGAATGGGGGAAAAAAAAAGAATATTACTCCTCAATTTTGGAAGAGGCGCTGCAAATTAATTTGATAGCGTATTACAGCGTTAGGAGATTCACCTGGCTGCTGAGGAAAAAATTGGCTGCGTTCCCTGGGGACTTGTAACGCTCTTGCGATGACGGAGTTAAATGCTTCTTCATTCGGAATGAAGAATGGAACGATGTGGCTTTATTTTGTGGCACTCTCTTTGTGGGATGGGGAAGGGTGGACGATACCTCCTCTCTGCACATTTTGGCTCTGAATCTGTCTGATCCGGCCGAACGATTATCCACCTCGGAATAAACATTGTCATGGTTGTCCTTGCAAGAGCCTCGTCCTATAGCATAAAAAGCAATTGTTTCGTCCACCTCATGAAAAGCGTCTCTCGCCCGTCTCCCGCACGGTGTTGGGTCAGCGTAAGTATGGAATTCCTCCATTGTAGCATAATTCTTTTCTGGAGGGCATATTTCCATCAAAGACTGCATATCGGAGCCAGATGCCACCTTTGTTGGCTTGTAGCTGTGAGCCAGGTCTTCTGAATGATTCTTGGATTCTTTTTCCTGGATTTCAGATGTGTTCTTGAAGAACGGATGCATGATCTGCTCCGCCTAACGGGAGATATTTAGAAGAAAAAAAATGGTTGAACTCGGATAATGTGATAGAGATGCAATTAAGTTTGGTTTATTAAATAGAGATATCTGGGTTTGATTAACTGAAACCAATTTGTTTCTTTGGCTGGCTGACAAGCATGAAGATAATTGCCCGAGGACTCTCCTAACTTCAAGTGGGACGATTTGCTCGAGGAGGAGACAACCACCAGGAACTACTGCATCTTCAGACCATGGAGGACCTCCTTGAAATTAATTATAATCGTTCCAAGGCCGATTCTAGATACTTCTAGATGTTGCTGCTCCAAAATACCCCCCTGCTCTAGACGTTGCCAGCATGTTTCCATGAGTAACTTCATTCTGGCCATGTGGGCAGTAATGTCTACCTGAACTATGCGGAGAACAACACGTTTATTGCAATGTTTCCTCTATTGACTGGTTTTAATAGGATCATAAACATTTGGCAAGCGTTGTTGAAAGTAAAGTATTTCACCTTTATTGTCCCTTCAGAAAGGAGACTTTTCTTTCCTTCGAGGGATGTGGTCAGGGTAGGCTTCTTCTCTGTAGGACTTCTGCCTGGTTTGTAGATACTGCTATATTCTTTGACCTCACCAGGCGCTTCACAAAGGCTTTTCAAAGGGTCACCAGGGCTCAGCTTTGTGCGAACCTGAAATTTATTAGTATCATCTGAATCTGAATTCTCGCAGGTGATGGAATTTCGGTTTCTAATCCCAAGGGACAAACATCTGATTTTATTCTAGAGATCACAGCCACCTCAGCCAACTCCATTACTGGACTATACTTCTAAGGCTCCCTGGAAAGTCATATACTTTGTGCTTCTTGCTCATGTTTTTTCCCCGGGTAACAGCTTCGTAGATCTGAGAATTAAATCTTTAAACCCTAGGTGCCTCGTGGTCCTTTTGCTTTACCATTTGAATGGAGGATTGTGTAATAATTTAAATTATTTTGTTTCGGTTTTTGCACCTACCATAACGCAGGCAGCCGTAAGCAGTTCATTGTAGGGTTCCACGGGGTACGACCGATAGTGAGTCACTAAGTCTTCGAGTTGGGAGTGAGCAATTTTCTCCCCCTCGATGACGTACTGCCCATTTCCCAACTGGTCCAGCATAAAATGACGACATCGTTCGCTACCCCTGGAGAAACGCCAAACTATTTTATTAACTGGCACGGTCAAAATTTGATTTATTCATCTGGTGGTAGGACAAAGTAGGGTTCTTCAACATTTTATTCAATGAGAGCCACTTATAGTTTATCTTTTGAGTTATGTTTCTGGGGATGAGTTGTGCTCGAGCAGATCTGTATACAAGCAACACAAACCAAGTCACCTTCCACTAGTTTGTGAGCTTACTGTTGGAGAGCCTAGGGAACTGGC
The DNA here is from genome assembly GCA_009364415.1 of Spea multiplicata. Lineage (NCBI taxonomy): Eukaryota > Metazoa > Chordata > Amphibia > Anura > Pelobatidae > Spea > Spea multiplicata. The sequence goes on from VKOC01004860.1 coordinate 25,243, forward strand.
CGAGTGATTGAGTTGTTCCATACCTGTAGGAAAGCACGTATCCAACCCTACTTTCACAAAATCGGACGAGGAAGCACCCCAGTGGCTTATCCTGCAATATCTCCTCGGCACGTCTGTTAAAAGGGAAAAAAAGACTTTATATGCTGCTTGACCCTAAACCTATGTATGACATGGATCTTGACGTTAAGTGTCGATGACTTCATTGACTCTTTAAACAAATTCCTTGGACTACAATCTTTACACCAGATTGCATTTTAGCTTTCCTGATTTGCCTCTTCAAGTGAAATCTCATGGGCGTTCAGAATTGTCTTCTCTTGACCTCCGCTGTGTACTTTGGACAACCACTTTGATGGCATGTTTTCCTAAATTTTGCTAGCCCACGAACTTGCCATTTAACTGCAAAGGTGCCATATTGCCATGGCCATTCTTACAGTTGGCTATACAATAGGCAGAACCAAGTGCATCCATCTTTCAGGATGATGTCACCAGGGTTGGTCTTTATCATGAAGTCATGGAGGTGAGAACGTCAACCTCCTTATTTAGTTAAACTTTATCATCTTTGTCTAGCTGTTTTTTTAGGAGCTTATCCTCCAGACCCAGGACACATTGAAGCGCTGCACAGACTTTCCTTCTACGGCCAAGTGTCCCTAAAACATCTCTATGTAGCCAAATAAACCCTTCGTTCATTTCTTCTTTTTAACTTTAGGGGACCATATAACAGATAACCTGACGCGTTCCGCCCGGAGACTTCTTCAAAGGTTGTTATAAATCACAGAGAAGTAGATAATGCCCTTAACTTAGAAATAAGCTGGGCTGAACCCTAAAGTGGAACAGCATCTGTAGTGGATGGGTTAGTGGTGGGTAATGTCTACACACCAAGTTCTATTGATAAAGTTTCTATAGAAGGAGTCACCGTATATGTATTATATGTCTAGATTTTCTGCACCTAAGCATGACTGATTTTAGACATTTTCCAAAACCTCATTGGCTTCCTGTTCAATAGATTTTCTCATGAACCAGAGAGTTTGGTGAAGCCGCTAAATTCCAAAAATAGAATTAAGAAGAAGCTTTGTTCACATGAAAACACACTGGACTAGCGGCCGCTTTAAGTGCTAAACGGAGAAAAAGAGATATCAAAACTTTGCGATACGTTTTACGTGTATTAACAGCCTTTAGTAGTCAGAACAGAACATAAACTAAGAGGGCTTAAGCTATTTCTAAAAGTTCACATTTTTAACAGTTTGGTTTTAATATCTTTAACACTTAAATGGACGCTCCATTGTCTCATACAGCCTCACCAATGGAGAATAAATCCCTATGGCTTCAGGTTCTTATTTGTCAAGCAGTATAATTTGTTGTCGATTAATTGTGGATAATGTTGATAATAAATGGATTAAGTTGATGATTTGTTTAAATGTAACCCCGCGAAAGCCGAGACCAAGCTAGCCAGTGGCAGAGCCAGCATTATCTGACCAAGTTCTGGTCCTGAAGTTCTCTTCCTTCTCCGATCCCCACCCTTACAAAGGCTGCCTGAACCAACAACCAGCGACTTAACAAACCGGGATCGATAACTCAATGGGAGGAATAATCACATAAATTGGATATAATCACAGAAATAGGATTCAAACAGATTTTATCTTTGAATTTGGCTTCATTGGGGCAGTGGATGTGGCAAAGTAAATCCGCTTACCTTCGGGTAAGAAATCCATGAAACCAGTCTGGAAATTGCCCCTGTTTGACCATCTGTGCCCTTTGGGTGTTTTGGAACCATTGACGCGTTTGCTCTTTCAAGGAGCCGTCAAGTTTCCTTGGCATTTCTTTGTGGTGGCGACCATTAAATGAATGGTTATTCTGAAGACAGAAGAGAAGATAGAGTTGGAGCCTTCGGCTCATTAATGAATTCTAAAGCCCCGCCGTGTTATAGACAAATACATACATGATATGTAACGTCTGTAGCCCCGCCGTGTTATAGACAAATACATACATGAAACGTAACGTCTGTAGCTAAGCGTGTATAAAAAAATACCGCGTGTAAATAGAAAATACATACATGATATGTAACGTCGTAGCTCCGCGTGTTATAGAAAAATACATACTGAAACGTAACGTCTGTAACTCCGGCGTGTTAAGACAAACACATACATGAAACGAAACGTGTTAGCTCCGGCGTGATTATAGAAAAAATACAAACATGATATGTAATGTCTGTAGCTCCGCGTGTTATAGACAAATACATACATGAACGTAACGTCTGTAGCTCCGGCGTGAAAGACAATACATACATAAACGCTAACGTCTGTAGCTCCGTGTTATAGAAAAATACATACATGAAACGTAACGTCTGTAGCTGGCGTGTTTATAGAAAAAATACATACATGAAACGTAACGTCTGTAGGGCTCAACATGAACGTAAGTCTGTAGCTCCGGCGTGTTAAGAAAAATACATACATGAAACGTAACGTCTGTAGCTCCGGCGTGTTATAGAAAAATACATACATGAAACGTAACGTCTGTAGCTCCGGCGTGCATTTCTTGGCTCATCTCTGTAGAAAGAGCACTTGACGGCTCGTAGTTGTCCTCCGACAAAGCTTTGAATGTTGTGAAGGAGATTGGTGGAAACTCTGAGACGAAGAGTAAAGAGATCATTTGAAAAAAGAAAACCGCATAACGTAATATCTTTAATATTCGCTCTTTAATATCAATCTACGACGGATGGAATTTCACGCATTAAAAGTTCTACAGGAGACATAAGGTTACCTCAGCACCTCTTGCACCTTAAATTAACCCATTGTTTTTTCACTGACCAATGATTCTACATGATTTCTTGCATCAGTAAATAATAACTACATATCAGTAAAGTCTGACTTAGAAGACCGGATCACCTACCTCCTAATTTTCTCAGCCAAAAATAAAAGATGATTTCTGTACAGAACCCGCTATATGAAATACGTAAGAATAATTGCCCTGCTTCTTCTCAGTTGGTTAAAAAGAATGCTGCCTGTGAACCTTGAGGTTTTTTCATGTAATGATTACCATCTCAACGACTAAACTATTCACAGCACTTCCTTCGCTGCACGAGCCACTTTCTTAGCTATACACCCCCAATCGCCTAGAATTATACTTATATCGTGTAAAAATAATATATATTATGAGAAACTTTACTATACGTGACAATGAGCTTCTCCTGTAGAAGGGGAAAGGATTAAGTGGGTACTTTTTCAGTACAGGTGAAATAAGAGTGATGGGTTCCTTATCCTCGGGAACTCGCTTTCTTAGATATAAACCCAGCATTGGGAGTAAAAATGACGTATAACAAAAGTCGGTCTCACCTCCTATTCAATGATATGAATGACCTCTCAGTCTGAACGCAGCACAACATACCCGGCAGCAGGACCTTTATACAACGTATCAGACATTAGAGGAGTTCCTCGACTACACGTAATATTGAACTGTAAGCTTTCTTTGCTAATGGACTGTAAGCTCTTTGGGCGACAAAACCTCTTAACCTAGCCGAGCATACTGCAGACTTTATGATGGTTTGATATTTGGCTTACTGCAGCCCCCGATAACAGGATTTATCAAATGCGCACAAGCTGTTCCCAAATCTTTATGCAGACACATGGGCTACCTACCTTCCTGGTAGTCAGACTCCATTGGATTTGTTCTGATAACAGGAGGTTCGGTGTAAGTGAGGAATGAGTGAGTTCTCAGCCTGGTTAGAAGGGAGGAATGAATGCCCTTTGCTTTTTTAATTTTTTTGTTCTTGTTAAAGCAGGAAACACAAAATAAACCACAGCTCATCACATTGGTGAAAAATACTCAACACGCAGCCTCAGCAAACCTTCCCCATCGCAGCGTGACGCAATGGAAACATCGCAAGGCGAGATCTGGGCTGTGGTGCCGACGGCACCCTCACCGGGGCTTTCATCCTCAGCCTGGTGTCTGTACGGCTCATGAAATAAGATCTGTTTACGCTGTAACGTATAGTTTACCATCTACAATATTCACACGTACAAAAAAAGATAGCGTCTGTTCACTAGAAGCTTGAGTGGTGCATGCATTGCATAACCTCCCAGCAAATAAGCCATTGGGTCAGAGGCTTATATATAGATATAATGTTATGAAGTATCACTGGTGGTAGATAAGCGGAGTGTGTAGAAGTAGTAGAGTGTGGGTATTTAAACATGCATGGGATAGGCATATGGCTCCTGAAGACGAGACCAAGTCAACGACCCTGAGCATGGGAGACCCTTCTCCTACCCATGTTGCCACCTAGAGGCTCAGTGGTCGCAGGGATTTCTGCCTCCATGCTATCCCTGCTCACCTGCATCCAATTCTGTCATCAGTGAATTATATATATATATATATATATATATATCACCGTACCTCCCAGCTACCTTTCTGGAACATTGAGCTTCCTGGCCCTGCAGTATTGTTTGTGGTGTTGCTTTATCCACATATTATGGTTTTGACCCCTGGCTCTGGACTCAGTTTTCGTCCCTGTCAACTGATTCGATCATCTGGCTATTTGGCCTTGGACTTCGCTGCTGTCTGAAGATCTCCACCAGACTCTGCTGACGGCTGCCAGTCTTTACCAGACTCCACTGCTGGCTGCCAGCCTCCACCAGATTCCTCTGCCGTCTGCCAGTCTCCACCAGACTCCACTGCCGGCTGCCAGTCTCCACCAGAC
>VKOC01004862.1:0-50303 GCA_009364415.1 Spea multiplicata
TCAGACAACTCATCCACATATGAACTCATGCTCTCCCTCATACAGACAACTCATCCACATATTAACTCATGCTCTCCCTCATTCAGATAATTAATCCACACATTATCAATGTTCTCGCCCCTCATCAGACAGACTCATTGCTCTCCTCACTGCAGACAATTCATCCACATAATTAAACTCATGCTCCTCGCCTCAGTTCAACGAACTCTGCTCTCCACATATTACTTATGCTCTCCCTCATAAAGACAACTCATCCACATATTAACTCATGCTCTCCCTCATTCACTCAATGCATCCACACATTAATTTACATCCACAGTCTTTACTTATATCTACCCCCTCTCCTTCCCTTATAACTTTCTAACCCCTCTCCTTGCCTTATCACTTTCTAACCCCTCTATTGAGGCCAGTAGAGTCTGAGATGTACTCAAGGTAGGCAAGTATTTTGAACGTTTTCCATTTTTGAATAATCTTTCTCACTGTAGAATGATGGACTTGAAATTTCTTTAAATGGCTTTATAACCCTTCCCAGATTGTGGGGCTGCAGCAATTGCTTCTCTATGATCATTGCTGATATCTTTCTTCCTTTACCTAATTTTAGACCTACTAAGAAATAGATGATTGAAATTTTGTCCTGATATGTAAAACCATAAAAGAGAGTGTACTTTATTTTTCACACGAATATACACACCTATGCTCACACACATCTATGTTAACACACAAGCACTTACACATCCATGCTAGTACATACAAAAGCTTTCACATAAAGATTCATGCTCACATACAATGATACATAGTTCCTGCTTACATAAATACTCACATACATACTACCTTCCAGCCGTTTTAGGGCATCTAATAGAAGTGATCTACAACATAATCAGAATTAAACAAATGTCAGTTTCTTAGAGATCGCAAAATAATACAATAACACATTAGAATGTAAAATATCATATTATTGTGCAAAGTAATTAAAATTGCCAAACAGATTTCAAAAAACAAGAACGTACTCCTAAGAAAAACAATTAACAGCTGTAATGAGGATTTTTATATTTACACCTTCATATTTATAAAAATACCAGGAAATCACAATTTTATTCTCTTCAAAATGGCATTTTTCATTTTAACTTAGATTTCTTCCTAGAATCCATTTATACATTTTAAGGTTAACTATGCTATTACTATAGCATATTCCTAGTAAACTAGCACTAAATTGCATAGCTATATCCCAGTTGCATAAAACAAAGCACATTCCACTTTCCACCATAACATGTCAATGTCTATTTCTTGTATAGTAACAAAGAATTCTTGCAAAAACATGGCTAGTAAACATATCTGTTAATAGTATGTATACACTAATATATATGATTAATTATAGATGAAGTGGGTTAAATGTATTCTGTACAAGGTAGCTATTTGTTATTCATGACTGAAATGTGTGCATGTTTCATTATTAACATATAAACTGTGACAAAAAGGAAATGTGCTTGTTGACCTTTTTAGCAAAATATTTGACCACCCGTTTTATCTACAGGGGTTTCAAAAAAAAACAACATTACAATAATCTAATTTCGCCACACAGTGAGTTCTTTGTTTTGTGCATTCTTTTATATTTAGGAACAACAATAATTTGCAAAAATTGCAATGAAACTCTGTATGTGTCCAATTATAGAATTCCCATAACGGCACGACATTGCCAACTTGATGGCCTCTACTGCATCTCTACAGAGCAAGGCCCTGCAGATCCGAGCTAATGTTACCAATCAAAACGTCATGGTAAAACCCGCAGAACTAGCTGAAAGGGTAAGTATCTAACCAAATTAGTGTGTCCTTGTAACAAAAGGATAATGGGAAATAGGGACATAATCAGTTTATAATTTTTTTTTTATATGTACTAACTATAAAGAGATATCAGACTTTGAGGAGTTCTTCTGGCACCATGTACATTGTTCTAAATTGATCTTAAGCCTCTTTTCATGAGCAGATCTAGTCTTTAACCAACAGATTTAACATGACGGAATTAAAATTTAATTTACTTAAGAGATCTCAACGCCACTTGACTTAAGCAACTGAAAAATCAGTTAATGTTTTCACAAAATGTTGAGCTGCTATTGAGCTGGTTTTTAACATATCTCCTGTTAGGGTTCGGTTGCATTCCGGGTTGACACTCAGAGGGGCAGTGCGGTGTTCCTGGTTTGTGTCACCTTAAAAATGTAAGAGGTAGGTGTAGTGGTGCAACACCCACCACTCTCAGCCACACAAATTACTCTCTACAATACATACCCATGTATCCCAGAGTAGCATTAAGGTAGAATGTGATCCGAGCCACTCAGATCACATTACATACATACCACTCTCAGCCACACAAAACACTTGAGTCTGTCACTTTATCATAGGAGTCTGTTATAGTGATGTTTGAGTTAGTCTTTGAGAACAGCAGGTCTGTTGAGTTTAATGGAGGTCTGGGACAATTTGCTTCCCTTTGAGACATTGTTAAGCTTAAGCCCTGTTTCAACATGTTTCAGCATGAACATGTTACATTTCTATGAATAGATGAGTTGCTAAGCTCTTCATAGTAGATGGTTGGATTAAGCAGTGGGGGTGACTGCTGGAGAGTTAGGGACAGCTCATATCAAGTAGTCATGGCAGAGCTCTAGTTTACATCACCTCCCATAGTTGACAGTCCTCCCCTGAGTATCAGCTTCCTTGCGTGTATCCTCCAGCACATATCATTTGTGTGCTCATTTTTCAGTCCATTACACAGTTGATAGTCACGATATCTGATTGGGTCTTAATATTCACTACCCTTCCTGTACTGCCATTTGGCTGACTGTTATATTGTTATCAATCTAGTTTATTTTCTTAATTTAACTTTCTTAATTATTTACTCAATTAACACATGTTAATTTCTGGTAGCCAATAATATTTAATTGAATCACACATTGCATCAAAGTGATTTACTTGTCTCATAAGTTGTTGCTACGTAAATTCTGCAAAATAACTTTGGATGAATCGTTGAAGTACCTCAATGTTTTTTTATTATTCCATTTATCTAAACCACATAATTTCTCAATTATATTCAAAATAATATTTACTGTAAAATACGATCACTTATTGCATCACCTTCTTTTAAGGACAAAATCATTTGGTTTTTGCATGTGGCTTTGGACAGAAGAAAACCATTTTCCTGAAAAAAAAAATATATATTGTATGTTCTTTAGTGGTAAATCAAACATTTGCATTGCAAAACTGTTGATGAACCTTCTTAGCGACAGTTTGTTTGAAAAAAATAGGTGGTGCTCGTATAGAACACAAGTACCAAAAAATAGAGCCCCAATAATACACTAGGTGGCGCCTAAATAATACACATGTATAGGTGGTGCACGGGTAATAACTCATGCTCAACTAATCTGTTACCTATGTCCTAATTCAGCAGAGGGACCATTTTTTCTGAATCCTATTTATCTTAAAGACAGATAACTGTATTAAAAACATTGTTTAGAGCAACGCAAACTGATTTAGTTAATATATAGAGTACAATAATGTCATATAGGTAGTGTATATACATCTTGAAGGATACTGAAGATAAACAACAACTGAGGCCTTATCTCTTGAAGGGTGCAGGTATTCTTTAAGAAGTCCAAAAATAGCCTAAAATGGCAAATAAAACTAAGAAGAGTCTCAGCATGTATAGCTTTAGATGAAACACAAAATAAGAGGGAATATTGTAGGAAACATGTAAATACGTAACAAAGTTCAGAGTGGTAGTATATTCGAAAAGACAAACTTTAAGACAACGCAGGATTATCTAAAACCGACAGGGTCAGACACATTTCGCTGAATGTGTAGTGGATCTAGTGTAAGTGGACTTCGTCGAGCAGAGGTGGTAGCGGAAATTCAAATATGCATGGGATACGCAAATGAGACGTAAGACCCTAAGACAAGTTAATGGACCTAAAAAGTGGTTCACACCAGATATAAAAATGGCCAGCTATCAAATTGAGTGTTCCTATACTTTTATGGAACACTGCTCAGCACACTTTACCATTTCAAATCTCTCCAAAGCAATTAAATTCAAAAAAGACAAATGTCCTTATGCTCCGAGCAGCCTTCTTGTCTGTTCTCACGCTGTGATGGAGCCATCTTGTTTGTCACTTGTTAAAACAACACATTGTAAATGTTACTGTAATTGACACTATATGTTTAATATGCATTCTATACAGCAGTCTAATTTGTCGCCGGGATTATGAAAGGAACTGATGCTGTGTTTACAATTGTATCTTTATCTCTTAATTAAAATTTTTACTGCACAGATGCATAAGATAATATTTCAGTCTATCTGGTATCCTCTCAGCTACGTGAACAAGATTTCTCTCGTTTCCAGTAGATACTTATTGATCCGTATGTGAGAGACATATTTAGTCTCATTTGTGCAATATCTTGCCACATCACAAGTACAATTGCTAGGCTTTAGAAAAACCATATAACAGTTTTTGTTTTCAATTTGCCACTACGTTAGGAAAATAGAATACTTTCTTCAATTGTTTCTATATAATGATGTCGAGCAGTGAGTGAGAGGATTTTTTTTCCCTTTTCTCTTTACCACTTTTGTTCTGAGTGAGAGGCTTATTTTTTCTTCTTTTTTTTTTTTTTTACATTATTTCAAAACAAAACATTTATTATGAACCATACCAAGTTGTCATGGCAACCCAGATTTACAAAATCTTAAAACACATTTTATTACCATTTTGTTCAGTTATTACATAATATCAACAGCAACTGATGTAGTAAAATATTTTTTCACACAATTCTTTAACCCTGCAAAGGAGAGCTGACAGGGTCAAAAGTGGCAGCTGCCCAGGGCCTAAACATCTTCAGGCGCCAATACATAGCTGCCTCTTTCCTTGCTGGATGACTCACTATGTGTCAGGGTGTGATGAAAGGCATATCTGCAGTGAGATTTAGGTAAAACTGAATAGAACAGTACCCCCCTGAGTCAAATGGTTTGTTCTATGGGCACCTTCTGTTGTAGCATGAGCAGGGAGTGCTTCCTGTGCCACGATATGTGCCTTAGAGGCGCATGAGTGACAGCCTGCATTGTGCAATGTGCCTTTTCTGCATTCAAATGTATTTTAGTGAGTGCGTGAGACTCAGTAAACTCCTCCATATGCAATCAACCCCTTCCCCAGCTAATGTATATGCAATGCTGGGGATGTGGAACGAAACCTTGGACCACAAAGGAGGATGCAGCTGCTGGACTGCAGCCTCTAAATTAACTCTGTGCCCTTTCCCTCTGTTTTGAAAGAATGCATACTAAAGTACTCACAGTGTATTTTAACCCCTTGCGGACTGGGATGTACCTGGTACTTCCTGGTCATACGTCACCAAAAGACCGGGACGTACCAGGTACGTCATCCCCAAAAACCGCCCCCACAATCGCGGTGATCGCGGGGGCGCTGCTGCTGCTATCTGCCCAGGAGTCTGGGCAGACCAGCACAGCCACTCCAAGCCCGCCCCCGAGCCTGTGATTACTTCTGCGGGTTATTCTGTAAGCTGAAAAAGCGATTGCAGAAAAACCTGCAATCGCGTTTTCAGCTGCCACAGGCAACTTAAGGAAAGAGGGCTGAGTGTATTGAAGGGGCATTGTGAGTTTAGTAAGTCGCCTGATGATGATCAGATCACTCCTGGCCAATAGGAGTGATCTGATCATTATGGTAGCCCCTGGATGACCCTTAGAAAGAGAGAGGGGTCATCTAGGGTAATTGTGGAAAAAATATTGGTCTCTGCCGGCCAAGTTAACCCCTGACAGGGAACCTACGGATTTCCGCTCCCTTTATCTCGACAGCATCGCAGGTTTTAATGGGAGCAGGAGACCGTAGGTTCACCGGCAGAAGTTTACAAGGCTGTGCTAGTGAGCCTATTGATCGCCTGCAGAGGAGGACCCTGCTGGCGACCAATAGAGTCATTTGCACGGCCCCTTAATCCCCGACGGCCAACCTACGGATTTCCGCTTCTGTCAACCCCTGCGATGCTGCGTATATAAGGTAGGGTAGATGGGGAAGAGACCAGAGAGATTAGTGGACGAAGACGAACACGAAGATTCTTTATGTTGTGTGTCTTAGTCTTCGTATACGTTTTACCGGCGCTATCTTCGCTTCTTCGTGTTCGTTTTCATGTTCGCCCAAAGACAAATGCACAAGTCTAATATTTAACCAAGATTTCTACCCTGTATGTTCACCCTACTGCACCCTATCCTATATAATTTAGGATTATTGTTCAGAAATTAGGAGTTGGGAATTTTTAATTTACATTCCTTTCATATGCACTGAATTGGGAAAATGTTTAGTTGAAGCAAATGCTTTTCACACAAGCATTTTTTTTAATTAGAATGGATTTATTAGTTTATGGTGAAAATTATATTTTTCACAAATTAATACTTGCAAATTGAAATCTCGGTCTAAAGTGTGTGTCTTTGCAGTAATTGGTATGTTTTGTTTACTCCAATATGTATTTGAGTGCAGATTGAAAACCGTTCCGCAAAGACCAATGTCTTAAGCTGTGCCTTGAAGGTCTATCCTGTGGTGATTGGTGTTAGAACTGGTAAGCCATCTGAAAGAAACTGCAAGAAATCCAGGAAAAAAAACACAATCATAGCTCATGGAAGCTATCAGACATAAAAAGAATCTCTAATGCTTTAAGAGTACATCTTTTAGTGGATTACATCAGTCTTGTATTGTTAAGCACTGCCAAGATGTGGTTTATTATTTACCACAGCTGGAAAAAAGCCCCATCCCATAACAAATTCATAAAATAGTATTTTAAATTATATGGATTACTGTCATAAAAATGTGAAGTTATTTAATGGCTTTTGCTAGACAACTCATAAAAAAGTTATTTGCGTAACTTGCCCCATAGCCCACATCTACAATAAACAAGATTAGTATAACCAATGTTATTGATTTAAAAACTTTGCTTTACGGCCTTAATTTCAATGGTTGTAATTACATTAGGTTTAAAGAAAGCCATAAAAGTAAGCTCACTGACACTGGAGGTATTTTGTGTAGGACAAATGTTAACCTGGCAAATGCTTATTATAATCTGGAGGATATGTACAATGTGAGAAGTTGCTCTTCTTGTACAAAGTTAGATCAGTTTCTAAGAAATTATAATAAGTGTGTGATATTCAATATCAAAATTTTGTATCTATTTTTTTTCCAATTGACTAACTGCAAATACTACAATGGTAAAGTTAAGCTTCTTGAAATTATACTGTTTTTCCTAAAATCTAATACTTTCCAAAATCAATTAACTATATTCCCAAAATGCTCCCTTGTTTCAATGAATTCATTGAATCTCTATTTTGAGATTACATGGCCAGAAAAATGTCTCCGCTCCTTTGTCTCCACTGTAGTGTAATTGAAACTTAATTCTGACCTATATGGGTAGCTTTTCCCAATATGATAATTATACAGTTTGTTTATTTTCCTCCTTCCAACAGACTTATTCCAACAGACTTATCATAGGCTTTAAAGCAAAGCATCATCAAAACGAATTATTTTACTTCAAAGGACTCTCCAACCATCACTTGCACTTTAATGCCAATGATAGGTGAGTGACTCCATCATAACTTTCTATTCTCCAAATCAACATTACTATTCCTCCTTATTAGCTAAGCTTTTTCGATCACTGATTGTTGATTGATACAGATAGCCTTTTTAAGAGTGTGAACAGAAAGGAAGTCACTTCAGGGCAGGGAATTGATTAGGTAAAGCTAATTGTTCCTTTTGTTTAAGCTAAACACATGATTTCCAAAGCTATTTGATTGACTGAAAATGGTTATATGTAGTTTTCATGAATGAAGATGTATTTTCCAGTAATCACTCCCGTAAGGATAAATGGGAGATGGACTTTGGAGTCTCCCTATACAAGACAAATAGGAAGACATATCAGATGATGTATATAAACTCACATTATATACCCTTTAACCCTTTCAAGACCGGGACGTACCTGGTACTTCCGGGTCACGGGTCACCGGCAAACCGGGACGTACCAGGTACGTCACTGCTTTTACGCGATCCAGCGTCGCTTTGAACGCTGGGATCGCGAGGGGCGGCTGCTACTGACCGCCGGGTATTCCCAGCGATCAGGTAGCAGCCACCCCCCCTCAATTCCGTGCACGTGATCGCTTTGCAGCGAATCACGATGACGGAATTTAAATATTTAAAAAAATACTGCGGTCTTCAAGTGAAGACGCAGTATGCAATCGGCGGTCCGGGAGGGGTTAATATGTGATGCACGGACATGATGATACTAAACACTACTCCACCGTGGCCAGTGATTGCCAGTTCTTTGTTCTTAGAGAGTTGTGTAGCCAAAAATGAAACACTGCTTGTCCTGTCTACCTGTTAGACCTCAGCCACACCTTTCATTAGGAAAATATACCCTTTGACCCCTTAAGGACAATGGGCAGTCCCTAAACACATTGAAAACCATGCATTTTGAGCCCGTACATGTACAGACTTTGTCATTAAGGGGTTAATATGTAAATGTTGAACAAGCATGACTATATCATGCTCACCAAGGATGCTGGAGTGATCATTAGGGAGCCTAATTCTGGCTTACTATATTCTCTCTGTAATTTTTGCAATTAGGACAAAGCAGTTGCCAATATACTACTCCACGAGTACTTACTAATATTCACTTTGCTACAAAAAAAGATGATAATACATTTGGGTACATTAAAATGGTTAAACTGCTTTATTGTGCTTTGCAATATTTGTTGTCTAGAAACTCAATTCACTGGATTTTACAGTGAAGTTGTTATTGCTTTAATTAGCCACACTAACATAAATGTAAACTGAATTTTAATATAATCTTTTAGCTGTTTGTCGCAACTTTTTCAGTGACGTATTTATGGTTATTGCCAATTATTTTTTTCTCAGATTACTTTTACTGCTTTCCCTAGCTCATATCAATGATTTTTTTCGACTTAGAAACTATTAATTTCAGGTTTATACAGTTGGCATGAATATTGGTTTGTTACCTTTATGAATAAACTCCTAAATTGCATATCCCAATACATAACATTATAGTGATAATTATTTATTACAAATATTCCCAGGATACATTTAGCTTAGATCTGTAAGTGCAAACATTGGGAACGTTTGTTATAGTTCTGTAGCATCACATTATAAATGGTGAAAAAAGCCTATACCATCTGGTTTAATAGTACATGGTTTTAGTATATTTTTGGATCAATTATTAAACTTCCATCTCGTGAAGTACCACTTGAGACCGTTTTAACCTCTAAAGTAAAGTAACATTTTAGCTCATATTCATTTCACCTCATACATATTTGACTTGTACATTCACACAATTGTACACAATTTAATTTTAACAACATTTGCCAATTTTATTATTATGTATGACTGTCCAAAAAAGAGGAGGAGGCCTAAATGAAACAAATGAAAACTAAAGTTTTGTTTGAATTTCATTGTTGAAATGATACGTATCCATGGTAACAAACATTTACATATCCATGCTCACACACAAACATTTATGTATTCATCCATATACACATCCATGAATCCTGCCAGCAGCTGCACAGTAAATACTGAAAGCACATTACAATTTGTCAATGATGCTTTAGATTGACATATTTTTTTTCTTCAAATATACGGTTTTGTATTGACATTTTATTAATATACACATCTGGCAATACACTGGCTACCAGACAAAAAAAACCCACACCAAATTTGTAGGAGCAGTGATGGAAAATTATATCTTTTATATAATACACATTATCTATGGACATGAGTAGACGGTATGGCATACCCTCTGGAAACAGCTACTGTTTCTCTACAGAGATACCATAACCCTTGCCCCCTACAAAGTTAATAATGTTACATGTGGGAAATGCTAATATCATTCCTAGTAAGCTTCGTGTTAGGCAGAAATACTCATTAGTTGCAATGTAGGTGAAGATAATGGTCTGGCTCATAAGTGCAAGAGTTCCTATCATTACTGGTCCTAAGAGATCAACAGTTAACTTAGATTTAAATACTTTCGCATACAAATACATTTAACAAGTGAACCATGAATGTTGCAGTCATACTAATATGAGGGGTTACCTACACAACTGTGTTTTGTGTATGTATATATTTATTTATTATAACATTTTCATTATTCATGACAGTTACTAGGTGCACAAACATGCATTATTACTGATTTCAGTTATTCATCCTAAGAACTTCCTTGTTATCCGTGTTTTATATCGCGGAATGAATGTTTTCTATTAAATGCAAAGCTATGCTACAGTGCTATAATGACAATACAATACTATAACACATGAACATTCTGTTTTGGGTGAACAACATTTGCAGTAGAGTAATTACAGAAAAAAAGATGTCAATGAGCACGCCTGGACTGCCCATCTGGCCGACAATGGCTCATACTCACCCGATCTGGCACTGGCACTGGCAAATTATGCATCTGCTGCCTACATATGCCCAGCTGCACGCCATGTGAGCATAAAAGGTAAAAAGTGGCCTTAAAGTATCAGGGACACCCTAGGTATTGAGCCCTGGTATTGAGTTGCAAATGAGACAAAAAGCATGGGAATTGTTAATTACCCCCCCAAAACACCCTTGTTTGCCCCATAACATGCTAAGGTACCTATTGTTTTTACACATGCCACTACTGAGAGACAGGCAAAAAAATACATAAAAATATGCACCTGGTAAAAGGTAAAAAACATGGAAATCTCAAACTCTGGGTAAGGAATGATTTGTTTCTACACTATCCAGAGCCTTTATAGTAAATTTCTCTACTTAGTAGGTAAAATTGTAACAGTGTAAAGCTTTGCTGTCTTGCAATGGAATTATTAACCTAAAAGTGGTAATTTATTGGAGCCGTTGAAGAGAGAGACCATAACTTTTAAAGGAAGGTTAATAGGGGATTCAGTACACTTTAATAGAACACTGACTTTCTGTTCATCAGGATATAATTAAACAGAAATCCCATCTGGGGTCTAGCTACCTGAAAGGCAGAAAAATATTCACATTGCATATTTTTATTATTATTCTTTAGTCATTTCTTTTGCTCACGCTATAAATGTGCTTAAATGTGATTTCCCCTTATTAAATTAGTAGGAAATATTTGAAACTGTAATTTCTTGTAGAATATTTTAAAGATATAATATCATATACCGTATTTGCTCGATTATAAGACAAGATTTTTTTCAGGGCAAATGCTCTGAAAAATACCCCTCATCTTATAATCAGGGTCGTCTTATACTCAGACCTCAAATAGAAGTCTGACTATGAGACTAAGCTCTGCAGGGGACCCGGATCCTCCTGTCTTATCCCCCCATTTAACACCCCCCCACAACTTATCGGTGCTTCCGACTCCCTGCTGTGTAGCGGGCAGACGTCTACGCGATTCGCGTAGGCAACTTCCGCTGCAGCCAGAAGGAGGTGCGGTTAGCAGCGGGGGTTGTCTGCGTCCATCGCGCAGACCTTCCCAGACTGTCAGAGAGGAGAGTTCCGGTGCGGGGAATTCTCTCTGACAGTCGGGGAAGGTCTGCGCGATGGACGCAGACAACTCCCGCTGCCTAATATATCCCACCCACTGATAGGTGCCATGATTATCAGCATTATTCACTTGATCTGTCAGTGGTCATAATGTTATGGCTGATCGGTAAATAATATCACAAAACATACACCAGAACCAGATCCTTACAAAGGCAATTACTAGGCCAAAAAAACCCTTCAATTAATAGAGGGAATTCCAAATTAAAGCTCACTGGTCGCTTGCATTCCATAATGGAGTAAAAATTATGAGGTAAAAGCTTAATAAAGTGGGTGACACCTGCTCAATGAAGGTCTGATCAGCATATGTTCTTACACCATCAGTGTTATTTCTACAATTGTATTTATAAGCCAGTAATAAAAAAATGCCTAATTATATCACTATAGTTTCGTAACTATATAAGGAATATTAGAGAGTTAAGCCTAATAATAATATCTGATCAAAGATGCATAGTGACCACAGGCACACGCTGATTGCTCCATGATTACCATTATACTTATATTCACTAATGCCTATAAACTATTTCTATCCTGTGCACTCTCCTATCACTAAGGCTGAAATTAGTGTCATAATTAAAAGAATCTCATACTTATAGGTTCAAGTTTATCCATAGAATAAAGACAAGTGTGCTACAGAGAGCATGTTCCTGTTGGTCAAGAGTGGAATGTGTGACTAGGTCTACGCCAATGTAGTTTAGAATGGTCAGTATGTTTGAGTTTGTGTCAGTTTTGCTAAAATTGGTGGGTCCTGTATGCTGCTTACCTACTCCAGCCACAAAGGTTAAGGACACAAGGTGCAAAGTCAAATTGTGCAGACAATTATCCAGTATGCATACATGATATAAAATGATGCAAGGTGAGATGCACTTAACCTGTGCTGACATCCCTTACCTTAAATTTCTTCTGTACCTTGTTTGGATTTACCTCTGTATTACTACTTGCTACCTGTGTTGTTCTGTCCATTGACCTTTCAGGTTGAGGCTGTTGTGCAGGTGTGCTTTTGTATTGTGTTCTGGCTCCAAAACAAACCACACTACTTAAAATGTGTTTGCTTCAGTATGGTTGACGTTGAGTGGTCGAGCGTCATCAGTCTCTTAAAATGCTAACCCTTTTATGAAATTTTGACATTCCCATTTTTAAACCCAAGGAACATTCTACTCTATAATGGATTGCACATTTCAAGAAATGCTTTAAGAAATGATTATAGTTGCTTTTCACATATTCTGCTATGCTTCGTAAGTAAAAAATTTTTTTTTTGGTGTGTTTAAAATCTAAACCGCCTCAGATATGTATGCTCAATGGTCAAATGACACAAAAGCAGGTACCAATAGGGGGTTGCCATGGAAACTAAAAAAAGGCATCTTAAATGTTTCTGTGTTTATTTGATTAAACATTTCAGTAGAGGAAAAAAAGTAGAAGTTCAGTTAAGGTTTATTGACTTATAATGCTAGAGAGCTCAATAACTTTTTTAAAATAGTACAGCTCTTTTAACTGTCCATTTTCCGTTCTGCCATTTACTTGTAGATGGGTTGCATGGTGCAGAAAAATATACCTTCGGCATTCCCATAGCAGCCCAGGAAATTCAGAACTGATAATGGGTATGCAACCACAGAGAACTGAGAAAGTACTGTGTTAAATTGAGAAAGCTAATTTTATTCAATAAAATATTTAAGAAATAATTAAGTAAAACATCCACTTTTTACTTCTCAGCTTTTTCATTCTTCCTTCTAAATTTTCAGAAGACAACAGTTTCTTAGAAAATTGAGTAATAAATTAAGTGATTACAATACCAATGCATATCTGGTCAAGGTGAAGCCCCGAGAATACCTTTTTGGATCTGGTCCTTCTGCTTCTCTTTAGTATCTGATATTTTTACTATGAGAAGTTGTGTCTGTAAATGTGGGGCATGTCCTTGGACATACTGTGACATCTGTGCAGAGAGAAAGCATCTTATACAGGAAAGGTTCCTCTGGGAAATCTCCTAATTTCGGTACCTTCACCTCTGCACAGATGTCTTAGAATGTCCAAGGGCACACCCTACCCTACAAAAGCTACAGCTACAAAATATTATTACAGGACATTGTATTGTCCATGAAAAAGCTGTCTCTGGATAAGGGACATTGGTTCAAATAAAATTCTAATGCATTGTTTGGTTCAAGGAAAATTCTAAATAAGGTTTACCACGGGCCCATTGACTATGTGATTGAGTATATTCATGACTAACATCATTCACTAACCTGTGACATTAGAATGCTACTAGCAGATAAGTAAAAGCAAACCTCATGGAAACATTAAAATAAAAAACACTTCCAAAAGTTTTTTCTTAAATTCATGTAAATGAATAAAGTAATCCATGTGCATCCGAAATTCAGCATTGTGGTTAAATAATTGACTTGCTTTTGTAAAGTTTTGAAAAGTAATTATGCAAGATGACAAAACCAGCCAAGGCATAAGAAAAATAATAAAAAATATACATATAGTACAGACAAACAGGTAATGCCTATGAATGTCCACATGATGTCTCTTCCTGAAAAAGGCAGCATTCAGAAGTCAATATGCACATGATACATAAAGTATTAGAAACTGGTAGCATCATTAGAAAATATACACAAGCAATTATATATGTACCTGCAGCATTTTTAGAATCCAAATGCTCTTGTGCAGCCCTCTAAATATACAAAACATATAACTTCATAACTTTTTGTAAACAAAATAATTGCTAACTGAAATTTAAAATTAAATCCGTTTAAAACAAAGCTACTATATTTCAAAAGGTTGGGACGCACAATTTCAAATAATTTCCCAGTATCAGCTTGTGATATATTCAATGCAAAGTAACAGACACTTGTTGAGCTTGAAAATTCTCTTCTTTATTCGCCATGGTCACATGGACACGAAGTACAGATTTAAATAATTAAGATCAGAAGACAGCATGTCTAATTTTAGGCATGGATATTAATTTATCGGGCATTTTTAGTTTTGATCTCCATTGCTTTAGTGGAGTCGACATTTAAGACATTTCACTTGGTATTTTGGCTAGAAAATATAAACTACTTGTTATCATTTTTTGTGGTTATCAACACACATAAAATGTATACCTTGATTTTCTTTCATCTTCTGTTTGCCAGTTAGCAGTAAATATGTCTACACAACCCTATCCTTACTAATCCTGAGCCAAAGAGTTTTCAGTCTACAGTAGAATCTGATATTTATAAAGGTACACACGCACACATTTAAAATATGAAACACAAATAAAATAAGAAACACAAATGCTTGGGCTTAGTGGTGCATTTAGGTGTTGTGCTGCCCTAGGCCTGACTTAAATTATGTACCCCTTCCTGTTTATAATCCACCCCTTCCATTGTACTCTCCACCCTTTCCTCTTTTGGTTTTACCTCCTCCGCTTTAGGCTCCACTTTTTCCCGTTTCAGCTCTACCCCTTCCCCTCTATATATATTAAGTGTGGATACCGAGTATCTACTTGTATATTTTGTTGTTTCGTGCACCTGACAGGGACTGGGTCCATAGAGATGACTGTAATGACCTAGAGTGTCCATTGATGGAATTGAGGAGATATTGTGCAGTAGCGGAGTTGGACAGGCCCTGGTGCAGGGCGACTGCACTCTCAAGGGTGTTGAGCACCTAGGGTTGTGCGGCTGCATGCCAGGGCACTGACATAGCAGTGGATGTTGTCCAGAACAAAACAAAGTGGTATCCTGCAGGCACCCTGGAGCAGGCATGAGACGTAGCTCAACAGAGGAATATGCAGGATGCTGCAGGCTAGGAGTAGGGACGCTAAGCAGAGTAACAGCAGAAACATAGCAAGCAAAGCGGACAGAGCAAGGAACAGGGAGACCAAGCAAGAAACATAGGCAGATAAGACATGGTACAGGACACAACAGAGGACAGGGAAACAAGGTAAAACAACACAAGGAATGGAGTAAGGAGTCGAGATCCTCAGACCCTTCTCCTTTAAGCAAGGATAGGATATCTTAACTGAGACTTGGGGAGAGGAAAGAGGAACTGAGATCCTCATTTGATTCAGGGAAGAGATGGCAAAGGCACATAAAAGACCGACACACATAAATACAGATACAAAAAAATGGTTTAGCGCTTTGAGTAGTCTTTGAACGGAGGTATAGACAGGAACACAAACTGTGCCAGGAATCTCTCCTATCTGGCTTGAAAGTAGAATCTTTGGGATGGGTGTCGCGCCTAATGGTATGATGGCTGAAAGGGTCTTCCAATATAACCAGGGGATGAAGATATGTAAAATGAAGAAGAAATTAAAAATAGTGCAGTAAGTCTTATGGAACCAAGGTGAATAATAACAGGGAACACTATATAGAGCTAAATATATTGTAACAGCATGGGCATTATAATCCCCACCTGTGGATGTTCTTTTGGGTGTGGCTTCTTGTGATGGTATACTTAGGTCACAGGTTTGCAGAGTGGATATGTAGAGACATAAATGATGCAAGACCTAGCCTACACTGTGGTAATGGGATAGGCTTTATTCTGAGAGCAAATAAAGGTTGCGCAATCCTCATCAGCATGGGTGGTATTTTCTCCACCAAGGAAAGCTCCAGTGAGATAAAAATCAGAATAAAAAACAGGATAAAAATCAAGATAAAAATAACAAAGGAGGTCCAAAAATAAGAATAATCCAAAGCTTTATTAGATAATTAAAGCAAAAATGGATGCAACACATTTTGCCCCTAAAATGGCTTTTTCAAAGTATCAAGCCATTGAAAAAGCAGGATATTACAGTGCTGCAGAGAGATCTAGATAGACTGGGGGAATGGGCACACAAATGACAGATGAAATTCAATGTAGGGGTACTTCGGGGTACGCAACGCACAAGCAACCTACACCATAAACGGTAGTGAATTTGCACCCACATAGCTTATCAGTGCCATATTTGACCCCAAACAGCTTAACTTTGCCATCATTGTTCACAAACAGCTTCCTGGTACCACCTTTGTCCCCAGACAGATTAGCAATGCTACCATTGTCTACCCAAACTTCGTTGTCCCCAAGCAGCTTCCCATTGCCAAGGTTGTCCTCAAACGGAATTTTTGCCACCTTCTTTTCATTACACTGGCAAGCTTGTGTGTTGATAGCATGGGCTAGATGCCTTTGAGTTTCTTGTTGAAACTGGTAGGAATGGGGAAAGGCATCGAGGATCACATACATGGACACTTAATTGACAAATTAACCAGTTTTTCTTTTATTGATTCCTTTCCCAATGTTAAGTTGTATAGGTGGCCAGCAGACGTATGGCCACCCTAGAGAAAAATGCCTAATTTTATTATTTATTATTATTGGGGTTGGAAATGGACAGTTTTTAATACCCCCACCTATGGTCTAGTTATAAGCGGACCTATCGATACACACTTCTGGCAGCATGCCATGGGACTAACTTTCTCCAAATTAATTCTGATGATTAAGCAGCAGTAGTAGGACACTGGGTTAACACTGGCACATACAGCCCCTTGGTGCAGGACTAAATTTTCCTAATATTAAAAAGAAAGAACAAGGATTGATTCCCCCAGAGTAAGGCAGGAGATTGAGCCACACCTGCAACAGAGCTAGGATAGGCACAGCCAGGCCAACGGCATATCAGTTAGGGGGGGCACATGGGGAGCAGGATACTTTGAAGGCCCCCCTCTGTCCTCCTAGTTATGCCACTCTTTAAAATTAATCATGATATATAGTTAGATAGACAGACAGACAGACAGATAGATAGATAGATAGATAGACAGATGATTTACTGCACATGATATAAGTAAAGAAAAGCTGTAAATTAGAATCACAAACGCAGCCTCCTTCTCAAGTAAATAATTAATTTATAGACATATTTTACATGCTTATTTAACTGTTCAGATAGAAAAACATATTATACATACAAGAAAAACATATATACCGTGTTGAAGACAAACATGCTGACCTCTAATCTGTTAGCTAGCTTGGTATACCTTTTTCTGATTGTTTAATAATGTCACATGGGAAATCACTGCTAACAGAGCATCTTTAAGTCATTTACTGCCACACGTTTCACATTGATTTACTTTTCTAGGGAGAAAGCAACAAATTGAACTCAGTAAGAAAGCAAAATATTCTTCACCTCCAGTGTATCCCCAGCAAAAGGCATGACCTCAGAGCTATGTGCTCATTTCAAATGAAATGAATTGTTGATAATCTAGAATATATGTAGACAATTTGTGGATACCTGAATATGTGAAGCATGGAAAATATCATATATATATATATTTCTCAGCGATTCAGGGGAGTTTACCCTCACAGTGATGATCAAATTATTTTTTTTGCTAAATTGTTCGAACTTCATTTTTCATCAAATTACTATGCTCTAAAGACCAAACTTATTTCACTTCATAGTCCAACAGATGACAATTCATGTGTTACACAGTTTTAATTTGGAGTCTGAAAAGTTTGTTGAATATTTTTTGTACTTTTCAAAGAGAGATATCTTTCTGAAGCATATTATCACATTCCATTGAATGGATCCTATTTTTTTTAACCAAATTAACTATAAAGCTGTATAGTACACCAAACCGTAACAAGTATTTAATAGAAGGAGTGTGGGGTAAAATAATATAGGGTAAAATCCATCAATAGTTTCTATTGTTTACATGAGATCTCCTATGGGAAAATGTAACCTTCGTGAAAATAGAGGTGCCTGGCACTTTAAACAAGTGTAGAAAGCAATCTACAAACGATGTTGCTGTAATGCCTTGAAGTGTGGCCACTACCCCAGATGTCAATGTCCGCTATACATTGTATTTGATGTTGTATGGTGTGTGGCCCCTCCCCTGCAGGTTGAATACAGGTACTGCATTAAACCATGCAAGTCAATGGACCCCAGCTTTCTAATCACAATGTGATTAGTAAAATACATTTACAAAAATTGTCAGGATTGGCCTGGGAGCGTAAGAGCAGAGGATAGTTCAAAGCGGTGTCAGTAAACAGTCCAATAGGTCAGGGGCAGACAGCGATCAGAGTAAACGGTAGTCCAGGCAAAAGTCAGGTAACAGGCAAACGGGGTAGTCCAATAGGGAAGCCAAAGGTCAAGCAACGGAGAATCCAATAAAGGGTCTGTAGCAGAGCAAGCAGAGGAGAACAGGAAGCTGAAGTCCATGGACATACAGGAACCAAAGATCTGGAACACTGGAGTAAAGTGTTAATAGTTGGAGGGGTTTTATAGTATCTACTCCTCCCCTGTGCTGAACAAGTTCCTTATTGGATTGGTTACCAGACAGGGGTGAATCCAAAGCACCTGGTTTATTAGGTCTGTATGTGGCCTTTAATGGTGGATAGTTAATAGAAATTATAGGTGTTAACTCCCCTCCATAGGTGTACTGCATTATGCTGATATTTGGGAAACACCTGGAAGTCCTCCCTGGGGTTTGCTGGAACATTAGGTAGCTGTTAAATGCTCATGAGGTGTCTACTTTTAAAAGAAATTATGATTTGATGGGTTAAATCGATTTGGCCAGGTTCAAAGATGTCCCAAAATAGGACATTACCTAATGTCCAATTTTTTAAAAAAGTGCACCTCTTAAAAGTGGCCTTTTACTTTCCAAATAACCCAACAAACCCATGCATATGGGATATCACTGTGCTCAAGAGATGTTACTGAACACATATTGGGGTGTTGTTTGACATTGACATATACCAGACGAGGTAAATTCATACCTGAAAAAATATGCCACCACAATTTTTTACAAAGGCTGTTGTTAAAATTAGTGCATGGAAAGGGTTAAAGGACCAGCATTTAAAATACCCTGGGGTGCCTATTTTTCAAAAAATTTATGGTTTGACGGGGTCAATTAAAAGATGAGGGCAGGATGACCACATGTCCAATTTGAAAAATGCACACGTCCCAAATGTGGCCTTTTAGCCCCCAAACAGCCCAATAAACCCAAGCCTAGGAGGTATCATTGTGCTCATGATATGTTGCTAAACACATATTGGTGTTGTTTGGCTGTGGCATATTCCAGGAGTGGTAAAAGTATACCGTGTCTGTAAAAAATACTACCACAATGGCTTGTAGTAGAATTAGTGTCTGGAAAGGGTTAAACCAGCATTTTAAATACTCCGGGGTCTAGTTTTCAAACATACATGATTTGATGAGGTGTCCAAATAGGACTTGGGGCAGAATTTTCAACATGTCAAAATTCCAAGTTGAAAACTGAATTGTGCATGACCCGAATGTGGCATATTACCCCCAAAACAACCTGACAACCTGTGCATGGGTGGCATCACTGTACTCAGGAGATGTTGCTGAACTCATATTGGTATGTTGTTTCACAGTGACATGAAAAAAACCCCCAAAAATTACTACCACAAAGTTTGACATATGCTGGTAGTAGAATTAGTGCGAAGAATGAGTTAAAATACTACCATGTAAAATGCCCTGGGGTGTCTATTTCCAGGGGGTTCAGTAAATGAGAAAGAAGAAAAAAAACTCCACTCACAGGGTTCACAGACATGCAGTGACGAAAACGCAAACATAACTGCACAACTCAGCAAAAGGGAGTTTGGCACTCCCACAAGAATATAATGCACAGCACTCACAGGGACTCCTCACGCACATCACTCCTATAACTCACAAGCACTCTGCACATGCTCACAATAACACTGCACATAGCAATCACAGACATGCATTCAGACAAATTAAAACGTTGGCAGGCACTGACACACAACAGAACCTACACCACTCAAACTGTAAAGTTTGGTGGAGGGAGGGTAATATTCTGGGTCTGTTTTAAGGGTTTGGGCTAGTACCCTTATCTTCCCAGGTATAACACAGACATTTTGGACTATTGTATGCTTACAACTTGGTGGCACCAGTGTCAGGAAAGCCATTTCTTGTTCCAGCATGACTGTGCCCCTGTGCACAAAACAAAGTCCATAAAGACATACAGTAGTTTGATAAGCTTGGAGTCGATGAACTTGAGTGGCCTGCATAGCGCCCTGACTTTAACTCCACTGAAAACCTTGCGAGCCAGACCATCTTGTTCAAATTAATGCCTGACCTTAGCATGAGTAGTGTAAGAGGGAGTGTGTCTTAGATGAATGTGTACGTGTGTCTTAGTGAGTTTGAGTAAGTGTGCGTGATAGCATGTGAAAGTGTGTTTACATATGTGAACCAGTGTATTTTGGGGGGACAAAGAAGTTGTTTGTTGGCAATGATGGCACAGGCAAACTATTTGAGGGCAATGGTGTTACGGACAAGCTGTTTGAAAGCAATGATGGCACAGATAATCTGCTTGGGGGCACTGACAAGCTGGGGCAAAGATGGCACAGGCAGGCTGTTTGGGAGTTAGCAGGGCACTGATAAGCTGTTAAGGGCAAAGGTTGCACTGTGGGACATGTTACTTGATGAAGTTGGGGCCCCAGGCCCTCCCTGGCATTTACACATTTCACACAGTGCCAATAGACAAACACTCATACAACTTACCACACTTAGCCAATCACACAATTCATATGGCCATGCACCCCTCCAGTGGGCTTCCTGCCGTGCACCCTGCCGGTGAGCTTCCTGCCATACATCCATTTTCTTGCTAAGAGACTGTTTAACCTGTATTTGCTTGTCCTGCCATAATATACAATACATAGCATTACCAGGAATTCTACTATTTCATGTATTCCTTTGTGCCTGTCTGTCTTATCGTTCGGTTACCATGCATCACCGTGTGCAGACAGATCTCCAGGTATCCCCTGAAATGAGGCTCCTACCCAACCTGATTACCCTGGCCCCGACAATAGCAATCAGAAAACCACTTGTCACTTTAGCAAGGGAGGCCAAAATCAGAAGAGGTGCTAGGAAATAAAGTGATGGGGTGGTAGTTTAAAGATTAGTAGGGTTTAAGGAGACCCATGCCTTGATCAGAGGGAAAAGGGGGTTACATTTATAAAATTACTCTATTCGTGACATACGGTCACCCCATAGTTAATAGTCCTATTTCTTTAACTTTTTGGGGTCATCCGGCAATAATAATTGATAGCCTCTGCCCAGGTGACTTCATGTTCTGGTGTCCAAAACAGAGACATGGCTTGGGTTTGACCTGGAGGAGGGCATTGTGATAGATGTATCTCTGACATCCCATCCAATATGTTCTCAAAGGAGTTTTTTGGAATGCTCTTAGGAAGAATATACAAAAGAAATCAGGTAGTACTCACACTGAATTAAATAATGGCCCTGCAATTTCTGTGCACTTTAAAAGTTTACCTTTCACAATGCCAATAAATGATCACCCTTAAGATGATTACTGTTTTGTGGTGGCTTATTTTGTTGCTTATCTCAACTGTTAGCTTAAGTGGGAAGATATTAAGAAAAAATAATAATTTAAACCAAATCTTAAAATATATTCATTTATTTTGCAACATTATTACACCATGTGATTTAGGGTTTACCATGCACAGGAAGTAAATATGCAGATTGTCAGGACAGCTATTATAGATAAATTAATGTTTAACATTAGCTATTGGATATAAGCCCAGAATCACAGAAACATGATTGAATAATAACCAAAGTAAGATACATGAGTATTATAGAACTGCTGATAATGCAAAACTTGTTCAATGAAAAATTTTGTTAAAACTCATTAAAAGTCAGGAAACTTCATTAAAAAAACAGCACAAAAAAGTATGTTTGGGTCATAGCACAAGGTTCAAAAATAGAGACACAACAGTGTCAACTCTGTAAAAAGCTGTACAAAAAGGGCGATTAGAAATAGCAGGATTTAATAATTGGTAAAGAAATTTGTCATTTGAAACATTTTCATATAAAGTCAAATTACTTTCGAAATGCTGGGGTCTGGACAAATTTGGGTCATTCTTTGCAGTTTGCTATATTTAAGCGACTATATTATAAACAAAATAAACCTTTAAACTATTTCTGAAGTCTAAATTCATAGTTTAAGGCAACACGTACAAATGTGAAAGGATGATGAGGGTTACATGTAGTTAAAAAGGATAGAGGAGTAAATATAAAAACTCATGGGACCCCTATTTGTTAATTTCAGTTGTCCATTGTATAGGTTGGATATTTTGTGAGTTCAAATGAGGACATGCAAGTTCTCATTGAACTTGCATGCACTTGCCTGAAACTCCATGTTTCGTTTTTCTTGTTATTTATCTTATTTATTTATATTTTTAACTAAAAGTTTATTATAGGGGTCAGAAGAGGTCACATTCGCAACTTGCACATTAATGAATCTTTTGGCTGCCTGCGGGCTTGAGAATTAATTTTGCAAGCTGGGTGTTACGGCCTGGCTGTTTTTTCTGTTTACTCCAGAGTTACTCAGCTGAAGGCTAATTAACAGCCTGTCAGGGTTACCACGGCTACTCTCCTTTAGTCCAACCCATTATCCAGCCCACAGTATTTAAGCAGCAAAATTTCACTTCCTCCTTGCCCTTGTTTTGTTCCTGGCTGCAAGTGCAGCGTACCAGTCTTGATTCTTGACCCCGGCTTGTCTTTTGGTCTACGCTCCTGGATCAAGATTTGGCTTTGTTTGCTTGGTTTTTAACTATATGTTTTGTGTCCATCTGGTTCTTGGTCCCAAACACTGGGTTTAGTTAATTTGCGAGTTGTCCAACTCCAATAAAATGTACGTGCTGCTGCAAACGTAGATTTTATTCCACCTCAAAAGGACTCGCACTTTAGTGAATAGACCCAAGTGCATATGCACTTTTTTTATTTATTTAGTTTATAAGTGGGATTGAAAGGTGGAGGGCACCTGTCAAAGAGAAGCTGAACTAATAGTGGATCACTTGTCAGCATGCAGGGGCCTTTTTATTTAAGTTTTCACAGCTTACCATGCAAACTGGAAGCTACATGAAGCTGTTGGTTCTATGTACATTTTTGTTCCAAGTAGAGGAGCTGCTCCTGATCCATCACTAACCAGCCGGGAGCATCTGGATGTTTAATTGTACCGGAAGCTACTAGGTATGAAAATGTGACAGATCTACTTTAAAGGTTAAACCAAAAAAGTTCAATTAGTAGTTATAAAAGTCTGAAAATCATTACATGCACTAGCTGACTAAGCTGTACCACTGAATAATACAACACCACATGTCATGTGTTAATAGAAATCCTCAATGTGTTATGCTCTTTCTTTGATCTTAATTTCTGAAATAATTACTTTCATATTACTTTATGAAATCACTTAATCCGACCCATCTGACATTGTGCATGAGCATGATGACAACTCACAGTGTGGAAGAGGGAGGAAATGAGGTATTACCACTGGTCATAGTACCAGAGCAAGCTGATGGTTGTATTTACGAGCAGGTGGGGGGTCACTATGGTAATCTTGCCCAGGAATCAATTATCATTAGTCGTGGAGCCTATAACATGAAGGACTTGTTTCTCATTTACGCATGCAGGATCTAAATAACATACATATTAAAAAAAAGGATAATTGGGAGAGTAGGGGTGGGTCTGGCAACCACTCCAATCGGCAAAAAAAAACAGCTTGTCCCACCTTTATTTTTCATTCTTTTACCCACTATCCTATATGCCTGATGGTTGACACCATTTGGTTCATATATTGGCCAGAGTACAAGTATATGTACTATGAAGGCTTATACAGGAAATTGATTGATGATAAAGATTATATGACCTAGAATCACACTCGGATCAATTCCTCATGGTGGACATGCAAAGGAAAAAATATGTATATACATAACCGTGTAATCACGCATCTTCTAGATCTTTCATGATGGGTTATCAGGGGACATGCCAGCAAAGTTGCAGTAGTGAAGATGAGAGATAATGCAGACATAAACACGAGACTTAGTTGCATTTTGTGCTGGCAATGCTTTCAAGATGCAGCTAGGAGTTTTTTTTAAACAGACTAAATGTAAGGGGTGAATGAGAGGTTAAGGCTTATACCAAGGAAGCAAGTGCCTTTGCAAGGGGGTGATGATTGCACTATTGATGTTGAGAGAAACTGCTGAAGGAATTATTGGGTTAAAGGGAGGGAAGGTACCTTCAGTTTTTGGGGGAGAATGAGTTTTAGTAATTGTGCAGCCATCCAATTAGAAACAGAAGAAAAGCGGTTGACAGGCACAGGGAAGGAGAGAGATTGGGGCAGAAGAGGTAAATTGTAGTCATATAGATGACACTGAAGAATGTTAAAAGATGAAATTAGTTTGCCAAGGGAGGTAGTGTAAATTGGGAACATATGAAGCCGAGAACTGAAAGGGGAAGCACAGAGGAATAGCTATTGAAAAGGAGACACAGAAGGTGCGATCAGGAAGGTAGGATGTGAACTAGGAAATTATAGTGTCATGTAGACCAAAATTTTAAGTCCACGGTCTCAAAAACAGCATAAAGGTCCAGAAGGTTTACCAAAGAGTAGTGGTCATTGCATATAGCAATCAGAAAGCCACTGGTCACTTTAGCATGGGATGCCAGAAACAGACTCAATATTGAAGAAGGTTAAAAGTCTAAAAATATGGCTAGTCAGATTTATATAAGCTGTTCAAGAAGCTTGGAGGTGCGAGGAAATAAAGTGATGGGGTGGTAGTTTAAAGATTGGTAGGGTCTAAGGAGACCTTTATCAAAATGTGAGTTATGGTAGTATGTTTGAAGGAGGATGAGAAGTATTCAGGGGAGAAGGAGAGATTGAAGATGTGAGTTGGTTTGAGAATAAGAATGGACAAGAGTGACCAGGTAAGAAGATGGGATCAAGGGGACTAGTGGTTGGGCAAAGAGAAGATCAGAAACTTCATATTCAGTGACTGGACTAGTCACTGAGGAGGAACAAGAGTTCACGGTTTGTGAATGAGCAAGTGTCAAACACTAGGAAAAAGCAGAAGTAAGACTGTGTAGACAATTCTAATTGTCTCAAGTTTATCATTAAAGTAGGTCGCAGGAGCATGCTATTTTAATCCTACAAACTGAATTGATCAGTTTATACATTTCTTTTTATCCTATTTTTTGTACCTGTCACACCTTTCTAAATCACTCACACCAAATCAATATATTTTTTTATGTGTATTTAATTTTTAATGAAATAATATCTGGCCTGTATTACACAGAATGATACACAATAACAAAGCTTCAACATAACCTAAAAAATCTTGAAATGCCTCCAAAGGTTACAACAATGCTTTTCAACCCAATTTCCTATGGGTTTTTTGGCCGGATTGACTGCCAGCAACCTTATTTGATGATCCTTCAGTTGCAGACATGCTCAGCGAACTGATGAACAGTTGAAATCACTGGAGTGAGTTTAGCAGCAATTGACATCTCATGTGGGCATCATTCAAAGTTTTCTGTTGTAAGTGTATGTTCAGGGAAAAAAGAGGAATATTGTGAAACGTTGCAGCCATTTCAGAGCACACAAGCAAACAATTATACTTGTCCCATCATCGAATCTTTCCGTAAACAACATAGTCACTACAGGTGAATCACAGATATCTGCATGTTTTTGGGGTTTTTTGCAATAGGTAACCACTCCAGAAATAACTGGGAAAAAAAAAACACAAAAACTTTCTCACTTGATGTTTACCTTTTTATTTATTGATTTTGGCTTTGAAGCTTTTACAATTGCAGAGCTTTTGTTAATCATACTCAAACAGGAGTATTTTTGTTAACATCTTGTTTAGTCTCAAAGGTGACACATGTAGAATTTCAAAACAGTGTAAGTTAGATCTGTCAAAAACAGTTCCCTGTATTATTTACTAATGACATCCCATGTGGCCAAAAATAGCTTAATTACAGGTTATCACACGTAAAAAAGATTTTTATTTATTTAAATCACAAACAAAATTGCCTTTTAATCTTTGGACTTTATCACGACTGAAATATAATTTTTTTTCTGCTGAAGGTAACCATATATATTTAACTAGGATATACTAGGGAAAAAAGTAAAACATATTCCTAATAAGTTGTAATTTCAATATCCAATACATTATACGTCCAGAGCTCAGAACTGGGTCGCAGGGTGAAACACTGCTTATGTTAATATGACATAGTTAAAGATATTACACCCCTGCAATATACTTTCTTGGACAGTGCTTTAGATTGAAAAACAGTCAGGGCTATTTTTACCTTTCTTCTCTAGTTGCTTGTATTTGTTAATTTCTGTATAGGACCATTGTACCTCTGCAGAAGTGTGTGTGTTTATATATGAGTAGCAATCTGGCTTTTCTATACTTTAAGCACAAAGTTCATACTGGTCTTTGTTAATTATTTTGGTAAAAAAGAGCATATAATATCAATAATAATTTCTAAGTTTGAAGTTGTGTAATCTTTTAGAGGCTGACGTAAAACAGTATTGCTGAAACAAATGAATTCTGAAATATTTCCATTGTCATCTGGCACTGTATCCAAAATGGGATGTCAGCGAATAAAACCTGACTTATGTCCTTCATGCACCTAACACACTGGCTCTTATTGTGCAGGTGATTGCAGACTAGAAAATCAGATGAGAGTACGTTTCTGGGTTTACTGACACCAATAAATTGTTACAGACAGGTCTGTTTGTAACAAGAAGACCAGAAAATGATACTTCACTTTTAATTTCTCTCGACTCCCTCTCATCTTTTTCTGGAATTCATAAAGGAAGGCAAGATTTACACATATACACTTGCCCTGCGCAAGTCTTACTGGGCCTGAATAACTTCTACATTTTCTTTTGATTACTAAGCAAATCACCTTCATTATGCCTTAAAGTGGCATTATACATAATTTGTCATCTTTAACTTTTAGTGTTACTTTTACTTTAAGTTTAGAAGCTTTAGCAGTTGCATCTTAGGCTAACCAGCACTATTTGTCATGATCAGTCTGGTCACTGACTGCTCATTTGGTGCTCCTGCTTCTAGTCACTCACTACTCCAAATGTGTGATTCACCATAGATATCAAATGGGAAAAAGTCCAACACAGAAAGAGTCCATATGCGAAAGTGAGTAATTATGCTCTCAGTAGTCATATGCGATCAGTTGGGTCAGACGTACCTCATAACCTGAATACGATTCGCCAATGAATGGGTTTCTAAGTTATGTATACCTGGGTACCTTAGGGAAAAGTCAACTGTGGAAACAAATTTTCTGCCTAATGGGCAGTTTGGCAGTTAGCAAACAATACTTTAAAAATTATATATAATGATTGGGATAGGCATATATTGTATTATTTATGATTGTAAAATAATATATATAAACGCTGCAGTATACGTATTCTGGATTATTAACTGAAAGGTCATCTGGAGATTAATGACAAGGAAAGGACAAGTTAAAATGAATCATAAGGTACAATAGATATTTGCTAGACCTCAGATGTGAATCTGGAATTGGAGATAATTTGTGGTCAAATAATCATATAACAACATACCTAAAGCCTTAGATACTTTACCTCTTCATTATTAAGGGTTATTCATAAACATTTTCCCTTTTTCATGTTTGATTTACCCACAAAAACCCTAGAATACATAAAAAAGGAAAAATATGTAATTAGAAAATTAGAAAAAGCTATACTAGAAAAAACCCTTTAGAGGTGCTACTGCCAATTGTTTTTAGAGTATGTTTTTTCTTTTTAAAATGGAGCCGACCTTGAGATGATAATTTTTTTTATTGTCTTGTTGCGTTGACCGATTGGGAAAGCTTGTTTCTCCCTCTGATTTCCCCTGCACTGATCGCACTGTGCTGATTGCAATGTGAGTTATCAGCCAGCAGGGGGAATCTGATGTATCACTAGGGTCTGGACAGACCCTCCTGGGTCTCTGCTCTTCCTCTGGCAACTTGTCAGCATTAACACCTATTGGAAGGGAATGCCTGCGCAGTTAAACAGTAAGGGTGAACCTGCACTCACGTGTGTAATGTCATCTGTGATGCTTCTTCTGAAAGGGGAAAGTCCAGGCTTTCGTTAGCAAGCTGGTCTTTTGTGGCAGAGACAGGGAGCAGCAGGGAGATTTATGCTGCTGCAAAAAAGACTAGAAGCACTGCTACATCTTAAGGGACATCCAAGCACCCTTTACGTAAATTTACCAGTATAGTAGGGATAGCAGCAGGTTAAGGCGCTTGTTTATTTTATTTGTTTACATTTTTATTGTAAAAACATAAGAAAGTAACTATACTATTAAAATATAATTTGACTTGCTGTAATATATATTTAGCATATCACAGACCATTTTCCATCCTCTGCCAGATGATACCATTCTAATGGTGTTTCACACAATGTACTAAATGTCTCTCACCATTTAGCACCAAATGTTAAAGTATTTCTGGATACATTAGTTTATATTCCAAATCATTAGAAGTAGCGTTTAACAGTTTGGAATGTATACAAATGCAGCCATTACAATTTTAACGTTGCATGGGATTTACAACTGAAATGTTGCTGTTTCCAAAACGATAACATTGTATATCAAGTACAGTGTGTTATATTCCTTTTAATTTATTTTACATTATTTAAAGTATTTTGTAAAAAATAAATTAGTATTTTGGATTGTGTGTGTATGGATGTGTTTATTTCCAGAAAAAAAATACAAACAGTCCTATATAGTAAGCTCCTCTGAGAGCAAGATGGGCTGACTTTGTGTATTATATCAAAAAAGAATACTTTTACTTTCTTTTATAAAAAAAACACAGTGGATGGTGCAGTTAATTGAGCAATGTCTCGTAACAAAATGCCACATTTTGAACTCTAATACTAATTACATGGAAGAACAAATTCCCAGCTTGAAAATGAATTCTTATTTTAGACTCATCACAATAAAACCACAAACCACAAGTCATTCGGTTAGGAAAAATACATCTTAAAAAGTCTTTTATCCATATATTTCTTCTTATTAAATAGCATTTGGATTGCAAGGAAATTTATCCAATTTTATCCAACCAATTGCCTGATAAATAAAGACTGATATATTCTATACCAGTATTATGTTTCTAATTTTAAGTTGTAAAATATTAAATCAAAATTAAATCAAAGACTTTTTTTAACTACAATACTAACAGTTAATCTGCATTTTAGGTCATCATCGCCATATGCTACTGACTTCAGAATACTGAGCATTAGTAGTTGCTTACACTACTTTTTTAGCAGACTTTCATTAAAGCATTATATCCTGAGGCACAAAAGGCCAGAGATGTGATATGCCTAATCAATACAAAGTACAAATGCATTTTGGGTTTATCTAACTAATCGAAACAAGATATCATTGTCGAGTTCTCATGAATAAATCATGTTTACTGTAGACAACTGTAGCCTTGAACTCTGATACCATTAGAAACAGAAAACTATGAAACTGTATGTCAACCACTTTTTCTACCATGAGTGTGCTGTAAATTCATATGATTTAAGCATGTTTTGTTAAAAAGATCTTAAAATACATTGATTCAAATATATTTATTCATAAACATGTTGGTTTGGGATGTTAAGTTGAATGGATAGGGCAATAACTGAGTTGTTTACAAACTTCTGGACCATTATAGGAATAAATTAGGTTTTGGACCATGTCATGCTTGTGAACTTTTTCATATCACAGATTCTATGGAACATTTTTATCGATGGTCGGGATGGAGATCTGCTATAGGGGGATCTATCCATGACACTGGGTATTGTATCCAATACCCAGGGATTTTGGAAATATGCAATTGAAGAGTGGTAGAAACTGCCAGCAGCCAGGTGCAAGAAGCTTATGGACGGGTACAAGAAACATTTCTTGGTATCATTGTTCCTTGAGAACCTACTATGCTTATATTCAAAACTCATCTTTTTTGAGTATAGAAGATTTAGAAGAGCTGATGCTATGACATTGGATCTTCTTTATAAAGCACTAGCAGATTCAGTAGCTAATGTAAGATATTTTCTGATTATAAATCCAAAAATAAAATGCAGTAGTTTTATTTTTTATTCAATAAAATCCATCTCACATAGTGATGTAAGAACTGTTGTTTCACCCACTGACTCTGATGTACAGTTAATGCCTACTGCACCCACAGGCAAACTAAGCATATTGTGTTAACATGTGCGCATAGGTACATTAATGATTTCAAAGAGGGGCTTCCTGCTGCTGACATAATTAAAAGCCACCATAAATGGTAATATATCTGATTGCTGTGGAAACCATGAAATTGCCTCCTCGGACTCAGTTCTTGATTCAGAGTCACACATCACAGGACAGCAGTTGTTTGAGTTATTTTTTACTTTCAAAGAATTAAACAGTGGGGCTTAAGGGCACACTATGGAAACGTTAAGCATGGCAAATATATAGGACTGGTAAGTCGGCATTACTTCTTAATATAATTTGAAAATTAAAATATGTAATGTAACCTTTTGCTCTAAGTCAACCTATTACAGTCTACACCAAAATACACTAACGCGTTTGCTGTGTATCTTAGCAATGGCACTTCATGATACCACACCGAAACTAGATTAGTCAGATTGCTTTTTTACTATTATTTTGTTTTTGATTCATATTTGTATATCTGGTTTATTGTTTTGTGTTGTCCATAAACTAGAGGTTTTGCCCTAAAAAAAACCTGCCCTGAAATAAGTAAATGAATTATTACATAAAAATGAAAAATAAAGTCTGTTGCAGTCCCTGTATATCAATAATGAATTAATATACACTACAGCTTCTACAATCCACCCCACGTCAGCATATTTTCTCTACTGCACTTTTTGACACTTGGCAGTATAGTAGATGAGCATCAATTTCAGCCTCAACATTGCAAACTTTCAGTTGGAGTGCAAACTTACACTCCAACTCTCAGCAGTCTGTAACTTTTACTGGCAAGTTAAAATGTTGTCAGCACACTTATATAGTTATGCTTGTCCCTTCCCCTTGTAAAAGCTGATTATCCAGAATAAAAAAAGTAAGGGAAATACCCCACAGGTCGTTGGACCCATTAATCACAGCCATAATCATAAATCAAATGGTTCTCCCCCAATTTTATGACTATTTCTAAATATCAGTCATTGATATGTACCCTCCTACACACAGTCCCTTCCCACTGTACCTCATTTAAGAGATCCAAAATGGGGCAAACAAATGAAAAAATCTTAACAAAATATCTGAGATTTTGCCATTCGTTTGTTTCGTTGGGGAGCCTCCTCCTTATTGGAGATCCGTGCAAACGCACAAAATCGACAAATTTTGTTTAAAATAAAGTTTTGCCGAATCCGAGCACAAGCCTGATTACATGCAAGAGCAGCAAATTTCAGGATCTCACCATGCATAGTTGAATATATATGGATATCACATGCGCATCTAAGCACTTAAGGTCTTCGTGTGTAGCTTTACGCAAACATGTGTGCCATTAAATGCAAGAACAACTTAGTACTCAGCTCTGTCGAGGTCATTAATTATTGAACATGCATCAGAGGAGCGTAGAACGCACAGAAAAGTGATCTCTGCTAAAAAGAGTGCAGGCATCAAATGTTGAGAGCTGTGCCTTTTACTCGCAGAAGAAATAAATTGTATCATTTCCTTGTTTTGAACTACATTAAAATACTATTAGAAGGTATACAGTAATTAGAGGCTCAATTATTAGAGAAAGATAAACAAAAACAAAAAAAGAACAAAACCTGAAAAACTGAGTATACTCATTTTGCATTGGGTCAAAACAGGGGTTACATGAGAATTAATCTAAAGTTTGTTACAAAAAAACATTGGCTTCACTGAGCTGTGCAAGTCTGTACTCTGTTCCATTTTGTTTGTACTACCATAGAAAAAGCAACTGAAGTGGAAAGGTGACATTGTACATATTCGACAAAGAGGTCAACAAAACACCTTTCTGTGTGCTTTCCTTGGAGAAATTATAGGCTATGGTCTATTTTTTGCAAAGTGCAGAAAATATTTTATAAATGATGCATGGCGTTTTTAGGTTTTGAGTCCACAGACCACATTCTTTCGACAGAAAATCTATTATTAATGGCTTAATTACTGCATTGCCCACTGCCCACCCCTTCCTTGCTTTAGTTAAAAGTATAGTAATTTGTGCTGATAAATGGACTTGTGTAAATCATAAAATCATCATGTAGCAAAATTATTGTGTTTCTTGCAATAAAAGGTTATGCATTCAAAAAAAATTTTGTAGATTTGGAGAAAAGCAAAATAACATTATTGTGCAGAAAGTGCATTTCTTTTCATTGTGACACTGTTGAAAACTTAACTCAGGTCATACTAATTTAAAACGCCTGCTTGAGGAAGCTTTACAATGTTGCTGAGATGCACTGCATTTAGGGCATTTAGTTATTTAATTTGAGTGTTCTATGGTGTTTCTGGCTGGGGTCATAATAATATCTTCAGACGTGTAAGTGGGTTATGCACTTTTGTTTATCCAGAGAAGGCTTTAAAAAGCATGAGAGTTTCACTTGGGTTAAAATGCAGTCCAACTGATTCAGCTCCTTGGTAAGCAAGATAGCCATGAAAAATTAGACAGGACTCATCAAACTTGGGGTACTTAGACATAGTGGCGGACTAAGCAACGTAGCCATATACTGTAACGGAACCTCCAATCCTTATGCCTTATAGGTGTAGTATTTGCTGGGTGTACACTGCTTTGTTTTGTGTTCTTATTGTTCATTATTATTCTAGCAGTAACCAGGGAATGTGAACTTTTATACTTTTTTAGATTGTGTGCTCTTCTATGCTTGTATGTATTTTTATATGAATTATTTATCTAATGGTTGTTTTCATTTTTTTTGGTATAATACATTTTTGTATATTAATCCCAAATGTTGGGGTTATTATTTTTGAATACCCTTTTCACCTGTCCACCTTTTTCATATGAATACATTTGGTATAATTTAAAATTATTATTTATATCATAGTGAGCCTCTCTATATTGTGTGCTTCAAATCTCAAATATTTCTCTGGCTCAGATTGTTTGGTTGTTGTTACTGTATCACAGTGTTCTACAACCCTAAAAGTCATGAAAATGTGTATCAAAACAGAAATTAAACTGTTTACATAAAATATATAACTACATAAATACCTATCAATAGGACTTTGGGGGGGTTCTATACAGTAAGCAGCCAGCAAAAAATGCACTATTGCCAAACTGCATTTGCGTCCCCCCAGATGACGAGATTAAAAAAAAATCAATAATGGCACACATATAGAATAATGTATGGCTCTGCAGTAGAGCAGAGGTCTTTGTCTCTACCTGTAGTAGTTGTGCTGACTTCCTTAATATGCATTTTTTAAAATGCATTCTTTTATAGTGGGGGAGTCAAGGACTTTAGAAAAAAAACAGATATATAAAAAAACAGTTATAATTTTCAAACTGGGATGATTTGATCATGTAGCACATTAGTGGTTTAAACATTGAAAATGAAACTTTTGCTTTACTATTCAATTGGAAATTCATGAATTATGTAATTATTTCCATGTAATAGCAAAGGAATTGTCATTTTTAAATGGCCCTACTTCAAATCACTTTCACACGTCTGTCTTCGTAGTGTGCACCTCAAAAAGGAGCACAGTATGGCTCAAAGGAAATTAAGGAAACAGCCGCTAAAAAATGATATCTGGCAGAGTAATGATCACTGATAGCAAAACAATGAAATGAATGAATACAGTATATATCAAATCACATGCAAATAAACAAAACTTACAGAAACATAGTAAAGAAATCTGCTACTTTTTCAGTACTCAGCGAACTCATATTTTTACCCACTTACATGAACTCATTGTTTAGTGAATAGATCTTGGAAACAAAAGAAAGGAGTGAGGCGCAATGACAAATAGGTGACAATATAGTGACAATAGAAAAGTAGCATTTGTAATCCATTACAATGTTTGCCTGGACTGCTTCATCTGGAAGTCTATTGCTGGCATCTACAATGTGGTAAAAATACCTTGGAAAAAGAACATAGCCAAGGAACCAGTAACACAACTTCTACAACTTATACTCAAACACAATGATTTCACATTCATGCAAGATGCAATGTATACTCCAACTACTGGAGCAAATGGTCCACAGGATTATATATATACATACTTAATCCTGTACAACCAGTTGCATTTTTACAATCCCATGCCATCATGCCTGCCAATTTTTTTTTTTGCATTGGGTATTTTTGTGCTTATTTTAGTTTTTGGACAACAAATACGTCTCCTGCGCGTTCGTGTCATACAAAAATCAAGACCTATTTTAATTTACGCTCACACTGAGACTGTCATTTACTCTCTGACACTCTAGTGTTCCTTTACTCTCTCTCATGCTCTCTGAATTTCTGTCAAATCCGCTTCTATGTCTGATAGCTCAGTTTCCATGTCTCACATCTTCTTTCTCTGCGTCTATTTGTTATCCTTTCTCCTTTCTTTTATCTTCGCTTTTCTCTCTTCTTTCCTCATCCACATATCCGTGCCTCCAGGCAAACTTCTAACAAAATGGCTAAGCATCCGTTGATGTCCTCTCCCTTGATACTCCAATCAGGGCAGATCACCAGAAGCCCCGCCATTTCATACGAGATGCAGACGACGAAAGAAGAGAGAAAAAAAGACAAGAGAAGAGAGTAAAGAGAAGTACAAGACAATGAAGAACAAGACAATGTGAGGAGAAGATGTGAAAGCAGAGCTGTGAGACATAGAAGTGGTCGGTATGGAAGGTTCCTAAAAATTAAAGAAATCACAAACTTGCTCACTGCTATTCAGATCTGGCATTACTAGGGCAGGTTGATTTACATTTTGTACTAGCCTATTTAGTACAAAATGGGAAGAAAATTCTAGGAAGACAGGTTGTGGTGGTAGGGGACTCAATTATTACGAAAGTAGATCATGTAAAGTGGTAATCTGCCAAAAACCCTGAATGCCAAAAACTTTGCTGTCTCCCGAACGCTTGGGTTTAGCATGTTGTTGACAGGGTAGACAGATTTTTGGGAGGTGCTGCAAATGAAATTGAAGTTCAGAGGAGGGCGACAAAAATGGTTAGTAGTTTGTAGGATAAAAATGATCAGGGAAGACTAAGATATCTTAATATGTATAGCTTGGAGGAAAGAAGGGAGAGGGTCTGCAATATAAACATTTAGATACTTAAAGGGATTTAACAAAGTACAGAAGGCAAGGATTTGAAAGGAGGAACAATGTTAGAACTAGAGGTCAAAGTCTAAAAACTAGAGGGTCAGAGGC
The DNA here is from genome assembly GCA_009364415.1 of Spea multiplicata. Taxonomy (NCBI): domain Eukaryota; kingdom Metazoa; phylum Chordata; class Amphibia; order Anura; family Pelobatidae; genus Spea; species Spea multiplicata. The sequence goes on from VKOC01004862.1 coordinate 35,700, forward strand.
TTAGGTGTAATGTTAAAAAGTTCTACTTTACTGAGTGAGTAGTAGAGAACTTGAACAAGCATATCTCATCTCCCAATAAATGTGGTGGGGGCTAATACATTGAGAGAATTTAAACATACATAGGACAGACATAACACTATCCTCACTACTGGACACGGACTGATAGGGTGTTTGCATCCCTTAAATCAGGAAGAATGGGCCGACTAACTGGGCCGAATCATTCTTATCTGCTGTCATTCTTATCTGCTGTTTTTATGTAAGTAAGCTAAACAATAAAAAAAATAACAGACAACACATATGGGTACATATTCTTCTGTCTTTAATTTGCTTATGGTTCATTCAAAGCAGGAGCATATTTAGACATGGCAATATAGCCATACATCTTATTTATTTTGCTTGCTGTACGTTGGTTTTTGTAACTTTTCTTAAAATGCTTTTTTATGTAAAGCACTGTTTTAATGCAAATAAAGTAGGTGTCCTTTATCTGAACTGGCTGGAACATTCAGAACATGAAAACAACCATTTCATTTAAAATAAATATTTAAGTATAAAGAAGCTGGAATTAAATTGCATTGTTATTTAGTAGCATAGTACTTCATGTAAAATTCAGATTAAATTAGTACCAAGAACATTGATTTTGGTCTGTCATAGAAATCTTGTAGAAAGTATAAATCCCTTTAGAGTCAAAATGCTTCATTTGAAAGTTCATGTGCATCATTCGTTTGTCTGCAAAAAAATCAATCATCACCACTTCACATGTCGACTGTCAATGATTGATTTGTCAAATTTCTAGGCCACGTTTATTGACAGTCTGACTGACATCTGCTAACAGTAATATAGGAACATGTTGAAATCAACTGACATAAATCTATATCTATACATTTTGACAATGCTGTATGGTCAATACATGGTTGCATTCTTTGGTTTCCTCTTTCCATCTACCTGGGCTAGAAAGAAGTATCAGTGACAGGGTAGTTTATTTTTATTCATTAGAAGTACATTATCACCACACCTGGGACCTGGTCAGGTCCTGCAGTTTAGGCATACGTCATACCCTCATACAACACTATATTTTCTATAAAATTCCCAGCACTTTAATTCTTTAAAATGTCTTCTTTCTCTCCCTCTTATCAATCTTATTAGTTAAAGATTGTGGTTTTACTTTATGACATAGTACTTTTGGTAATTAATTAAGAGGATTTACCTCATTATGAATTTCTGGACTGATAATACCATATTTGCTCAATCATAAGATGACCCCACAAAAAATGAATATTAATTTATGAAAAAAAGAAAAAGCCTGAATATAAGACAACCCTATAAGAAAAAGTTTTACCAGTAAATGTTAATTCATGTAAACTATGTGAACTATTTTTTTTTAATGAAAGCTATGATTGAGAAAAATATATTGTTTTTATCTCCTTTTTTTCCTACCTGCCCCCCCCAGTTATGCACATCTGCCCCCAGGCTTACCACTCTGCCCATGATATGCCTTTTAACCCTCTATATGCCACTGTGCCCCATGATATGCCTTTAGACCCCCTATGTGCCACTCTGCCTCCAGAAATGCCTTATACCCCTATATGCCACTGGCATAAGGGGGTTAAAAGGCATATTATGGGGCACAAATGGCATATAGGGAGGTATAAGGCATTTCGGAAGGCAGAGTGGCATATAGAGGGTTAAACTGCATTTCTGGAGGCAGAGTGGCATTAAGGGGGTTAAAAGGCATTTCATAGAGAACACTGCCTACAGAAATGCCTTATGCCCCAATTTAACACCCCCCCTCTCCAAGCTTCTATTTCCATGGTGTGTCAGACCTTCCCCGGCTGAGCGATGGACGCAGACAACCCCAGCTGCAAACCGCACCTCCTTCCGACGCTTAGACGTCTACACGCTGCCCCATCTTCACACAGGGGAATCAAAAGCACCGTTAAGTTTGGGGGGGCATAAGACAGGAGGATCCAGGTCCCCTGCATCACTGCAAGGGATCTGGATCTTAGTCTCATAATCAGACCTATGTGAGGTCTGATTAAATTATAAGACGAGGGGTATTTGTCAGAGCATTTGCTCTGAAAAAACCTTGTATATTCCTTTAATTCTCCACAAAATAGGTAGAGCATTCAAAAATTTGCAAACATATTTGAGCGGCTGCAAGACTTGGGCTGGGAGGCACAGTTCTAACATGGTTTAAATCTTTCCTCACAAACAGGTCACTGAGGGTTTCATCAGGAATGTGATCCTCAGCTCCCACACCACTAACGTGTGGAGAACCACGAGGATCCATCCTATCTCCCACTCTATTTGCCATATACATGCTGCCACTGGGGGACATCATCAGGCAACATGGATTAAGATACCACTAACATGCAGATGACACGCAGCTCTACCTTTCCTTTACTCCAGGAACTAAGGTTCCAACATCTTTTTTCAACAGATGCTTAGCAGATCTCTTAGAATGGATGCAAGCTAGCTGGTTAAAGGTAAATCCTGATAAAACAGAAGTCCTGTTGATCAGAGGACAAAGGATAGCTGCACCGATCCTAGGAAATACTAACACAACTGGCATAGAATTTGGGGATTCAGAGCTACTCAGGTCAAGTGAAGTGTGAAATCTCGGGGTACTCCTTGACAGTGGTTTGTCACTTAAATGTCAAATCTCTGCTGCAACAAAATCTGCCTGAGGAATATAGCCAGGATAAAGCAACTAATCCCACAGAGGATACTGCCACCCTAATCCATGCATTTGTGACATCTTGTCTGGATTATTGCAATGCTCTGTATGTAGGCCTCCCAGAAAAAGATCTTCACAAACTGCAGTTGGCTCAGAACGCAGCAGCCAGACTATTAACAGATCAACGCCGCTCTTGCCATGTTATGCCTATTTTACGGTCTCTCCATTGGCTTCGTATCAAATTTACTTTAAGCCCTAAAGGACCAGGGAACCTGTTACCTGAAAGAGCTATTAACACCCTACATCCCTGCTCGCCCCCTCTGATCCACAAATATGTCTCTTCTCTCATTACCCAAAGTGCGCACAAAATCCGTCTCCAACGCATTCTGTCATGCTGCTCTCACACTCTGGAACTCTCTACCACTATCAGAGAGGCCCCATCTTTAGAGACTTTTAAAAAAAAAAGACTTAAATCCCATCTTTTCTCCCAATCCATCAGATAATTCACTCTTTTTCCCGTATGTATGCACCTGTAAAGTGCTTTGAGTCCCACCGGGAGAAAAGCGCTATATAAATACTTGCTGTTGTTGTTGTTGTTGTAACCCTGCTGTCAGCCTGCTTTTAGTGAATTTGTAATAATTTAATATTTTTATACAAATCCTTTTTGGAGGATCTCCTCTGCTATTACGTTTTGTATTAGTTATTTATTACACTAATATTCAGTATAGGATGTGGAAGCATAGAGTCCCATATATTAAACTGCTGTGCCAAGGCTCTTGATTCAAATATTAGGTTTAATTATACATGATAGGGGAAATGTTGGATTCACAGCTTTAAGAATACCTAGTTTACTAACAGTCTGCAGTTTTCTTTTTCAAACTCATTGCTGCAAATTTGGTGGAAGTTGACCTTAGGGCAAAATGGCAGCTCTTTCTGTGACGTCCTCTTCTCCGATTGGAGGATTGGTGGGATAGGACATTAAAGAAAGGGCTGCCATAAGTGTATCATATTTGGACACTTAATTGTTCTACATTCTGTGTGTATTTTTACATATGATTATTTCAATTAATAAATAATATACATTTAACAGGATTTAGATATAATGCAAAGTGTTTTACTGTTTAAAATATCAAGAATTTAGGTCATAAAATATCAGCTTTTATGTCATGTAGTTATATACTATAGATGTTTATTTTTACTGTATCTACTTGGTAACATTTTATTAAAAATATTAAACATGCCAAGGAAGAAAATTTTTATTGCACTGTTAATGTTGGTTCTCAGTATAATACAAGAATAATCCTTCCGCATTTGGGGAAATGGATTATCCTCGGGTTAAAAAATAAAGCAGACAGAAAAGAATTATATTGATAACAGTAAAACCTAAATGTAGTATATTGCTAGTTTTTATCTTATTAAGATAATAATGGAACATTTAAGTTATCAGAATTTACTCAATCCATAGTTTTTTGTATTTTTATTCAACAAACAAAGTTCTTATCAAAACATCTAATTATAGAATTAATTATGAAAGCATCATGATATTGAAAGGTGAGTAATATTTTATACTTTTCAGCTGTTTTAAAGTGCCATATTTCAACATTTTTTTTTACATTAATGAGTAGTTAAGTAGTTAAATCCCTAAGGCTGGGGCCTGCTGTTTAGGTGTCATCCAGCGATGTTTTGCTAAAGCCCTTGAGTTTTCATCTTCGCCGTATGATGTAAACTATTACAAATAAGAGTACGCATATATACTTACATGCACCAGTATCCCCAAGTGGATTGTATCCTCTGTTGACCTGAGTGGGAGCCATTTTAGGGGAACACTGCTTGCTTTCCTTTTTTAACAACAATATATTTTTCTTTTCATTTTTTTTAATATTATTTTAAATTGTTAAGTTAAATTGTACTTTCAACTTCTGGGTCACTGTAAACGCACATCTTCTTGAATCAAGTATTTGCAAGTTGCGTGTTAATTTCTGCGAAAGCAAATAGAAGTTGCCAATAGTGCATTAGTGAGTTGGACATTGTATAAATGTATATTTTTTATTTAGTGCTAAAAGATGTATTTGGTGCTTTAAGGAGAAGAGAGGTGCGTACAGTAGTCTAAATGATAAATAATATTTGGTAGGACAAATGTCTGGGTTTTAGGATGAAAGATATATATATATATATATATATATATATATATATATATAATATACTCACTTGCCACTTTATTAAGTACACCTGCTTTTTAACATAAATAGCTAATCATCCAATCGCATGGCAGCAACTCAATGCATTTTAGGCATGTAGACACCTTGCTGAAGTTCAAACTGAGCATCAGAATGGGGGGGATTTAAATGACTTTGAACGTGGCATGGTTGTTGGTGCCAGGCGGGATGGTCTGAGTATTCAAGTAACTGCTGATCTGCTGATCTGGATTTTACCGCCAACCATCTCTAGGGTTTACAGCAGCTGTTTGGATGAAAATGCCTTGTTGATGTCAGACGTCAGAGGAGAATGGTTTGAGAAAGGCAACAGTAACTCAAATAACCACCCATTACAACCAAGGTATGCAGAATACCATCTATGAACACACAACACATCCAACCTTGAAGCAGATGGGCTACAGCAGCAGAAGACCACACCGGGTGCCACTTGCAGTGCAACAACACAGTAACATCAGAACCACTAGCACAACACATGGGAGAAAGAAAAAACACATAACAGCAAATTAGCTGCAGGACTTGTGAGCAGACGACAGTAATTTCTCAGAACTGGAACCATCACAGTAGCAGGCTTTCAACAGCGAGTCAATAACATGAAGAGCTGGATAGCACCTGGCTGAAGAAACTTGGGGTAGATGAACCACACCATTCCAGGTTGGAAGGGCCCTTTCTAAACTATTTTGAACCATCATGGTAACGTATCAGGGTCATGTTGCCTCACGTGACCCCGCGGAGAAACCGAGGCTGCTTGCAAAGTGTGCAAGCAGCAGGAGAGAAAGCTGCTGGAGATGTAAGAGATAAGCGGAGGTGGGAGGTGGGATGTATATGTGTTTGTATATATGTATGCATGTGAGCATGGATGTGTAATTGTGTGTGTGTTTGCATGGATGCGTAATTGTGTGTGAGCATGAATGTGTAATTTTGTGTGTGTGAACATAGATATGCAATTGTGTATGTGAGCATGGATGTGTAATTGTGTTTGAGCATGTGTGTGCATGGATGTGTAATTGTGTGTGTGTGCATGGATGTGTAATTGTCTATGAACATGAATGTGTAATTGTGTGTGAGCACAGATGTGTAAGTGGAATGAGATGGAGTGTGTGTTAGAATGAATGTCAATGACATCCTGTTAGCATAGAAAACAGTCTGCAGCTACCAGAGGACGGAGATCAAGATGAAAAAGTCCCAAGGTGGAAGAAGTAGAAGGTCCCTAAACTAATTTATTTTTTGAACAAACTATAATATTTTTATGTAAAAGCCTTATAGCCCCTAAATGCCACTCTGTCCCATGATATGCCTTTTAACCCCCTAAATGCCAGTGTTGCATATAGGGGTATAAGGCATTTCTGGAGGCAGAGTGGCATATAGGGGGTTAAAATGCATATCATGGGGCAGAGTGGGATATAAGAGGGTACAAGGCAATAAGGGGGGCGTAAGGCTTTTCTGGAGGCAGAGTGCCCCATGAAATGCCTTTTAACCCCTTTGTGCCACCATTTCTCCAGAAATGCCCTTTAACCCCCTATATGTCACTCTGCCTCTATAAATGCCTTTTAACCCCCTATATGCAACTCTGTCCCATGATATGCCTTTTAACCCCCTATATTGCAGAGTGGCATATAGGGGTATAAGGCATTTCTGGAAGCGAAGGGGCATATAGGGGGTTAAAAGGCATATCATGGGGCAGAGTGGCATATAAGAGGGTATAAGGCAAATCAGGGAGGCAGAGTGGCATATAAGGGGGCATAAGGCTTTTCTGGAGGCAGAGTGTCCCATGATATTACTTTTAACCCCCTTGATGCCACTCTGTCTCCAGAAATACCTTTTAACCCCCTATATGCCACTCTGCCTCTATAAATGCCTTTTAACCCCCTATATGCCACTCTGCCTCTAAAATGCCTTTTAACCCCCTATATGCCACTCTACCTCCAGAAATGCCTTATACCCCCCCCTACAGTACCTGTACTCAACCTGCAGGGGAGCCCAGAGTTCTCCGGAGGGTCTAGGCAAAATCTCTCGCAGTGGAGCTTGCGACCACTCTCCGGAGTGGTCACAGTGCGTCCTGTGGTGGGTTTTCGGTGATCGATCGATGATCCCCTCTTAAGCTCTTTTAAATCAGGTATTCGTCACCCTACAGTGTATGGGCGGATGTTGATGTCTGAGGGAGGAGCTCCATAGGGCCACTACTGCCCATCTCTGTGTTGCTGAATGCCACGATATTGAGGCATTACAGCAACACCGTTCAGGTAAAGAAAGCAATCATAGCTATAATGTTGTCATCCAGATAGCCAGAAAACACAAATATAATGTTCTCTTTCTTTTACACTAAAATCTAATATAAAAATTAACTAAATTCAGTAGAGGTATACATTTGTTACCAAAACCTACAGTACATTTCTTAATTATATCAGCTGGGTACACATGCCCTATGCACTAATATTGTTAACAAAGTGTCTCTTTTCGTACAGCACTATACTAACAAGAATCAATATACAAAGTAAATGCATTCAAAAGGTTCAACTATTATTACCATATAGGAGCAAAACAAAATTGTCTACAAGCAAACTGCATTAATTGAATATGAAATCATGTATTCTTTTTTGTTATCTGTAAACAGTCCAAACACAATTACAGTAAGAAATAGTGACAGTTGTAGACAATGCTAATGTAGGGTTATAATGTTCTCTGCAGAACAATTTCCTAATCTAAATTTACACAGGTACAGAATGTTGTTACAAGATTTTCCATTCATTTAGGAAACTAATAAGATAGGTACTTTCATTTGGTTTGTTTGTTTGTCTATTTGGTTTCGCACAGCAGGATTGCCTCATTTATTTGTTAGATATAATTTCTAGAGGAGTCCTCGAGGGCAGTAAGCAGCAAAGTACACTATGTAAATGTCATAAAGCCTTTTGGCAGGTCAAGCAGCATGTCAGAAATGTTTATTTATCTATCGTATAATCTGTATATAAGAGAATAACTGTTTGTAAACCCACATTATTTCATCGCCCTTTTAAATCTCTTATGAATACACAAAACACAATAACACATTGAATTATTAAAAAAACAATAACACAAACAATAACAACCACTTAAGTACTTAATAAAATGGATACATTCATTTAATATGTTCAATGTAGTATATTAATACAAAAATATATGTTATGTTTAGTTGCCCTTTTGGTTTGGAAGAAATTTGGAGGCATTTTTCCATTCAGAAAAAACATTTGTGGTCACCTACTCTCAGGCTTTGACACACTTTCACACTCTCAATGTCTCCCTACCTTCTCCGCCAACTGCTTCCGTGTCTTCACAGTTCCACTTCTTGTTCTCAGCTTCTTCTGCTTGTAGTAGATTGTATTGATTGATTGATTGTAGTACTATGCTGCTTAAAGGTGCTATTTTATCTGCTCTGCTGTATTTAACACATTTTTAACTACATCATACAGTTAACTACACATATGTCATTTAATGATTCATTTGTCATGATAAATTAGAGGAATTACAGAATATGAGTAGTTTAGTTTAAGTGGGACATACAGCTTTGATCAAGACAAGAAGTCAAGAAGTAGAGCTGTTTATTTTTCCCAATTTATTTTCTGCTTTTAAACTTCAAAAGGGATTTTTATCTTCTACTACCACCTAGGTTTGTACAGGTCTATACCATACACATATATACATATGTACTGTCTACCAATTCGCAGACATTTCCTTCTCTCTCTGTCTGATGATCTTTGTGACCTTATACCACAACAGCTTACTGAAAAACTACTAGTTTTTCCTGTCCTGAAGTTTCTGATCCACAATACAACCATAGTAACCACACTAACCATAGTCCTGGTCTTAGTCAACTCCTTCCGCCTACCAGCGCCTCCCTCCCCTTTCAACATCTCTACCTAAGATCTCCCAAACTCTTTTGCCTGATTATTTTCATTTTAAAAAGCTCCTAGTTCTGAAATCCAAAAAGGATTACCGTATTTGCTCGATTATAAGACAAGGTTTTTTCCTGAGCAAATGCTCTGAAAAATACCCCTTGTCTTATATTCGGGGTCATCTTATAATCAGACCTCAAATAGGTCTGACTATGGGACTAAGATCCAGATCCTCCGCAGCAATGCAGGGGACCTGGATCCTCCTGTATTATACCCCCCAACTTACTGGTGCTTCTGAGTCCCCGGTGCTTAGTCTGGGCAGCGAGTAGAGCTCTACGCCGTGATCAGCCAGGGAAGATCTGTGCGATGGGCGCAGACAACCCCCACTGCTAACCGCACCTCCTTCCGGCGGCAGCGGAAGTTATCTAACACTCTACATCAGCCCTTCTTCTGGTTCAGTCTTGACACTCCCAGTGAGGTTTCTGCAGTTGTCTTGTCTTGAAGTCATCTTCTCCTTCTGTACCTGTATGTCAGTTTGTTTGTCCATATAAACTTTGTATATGGTTAATTGTAGTGCTAATTTTATTGTCCCTCCTTTGTTTAGAACTATAGAATGTGTACATGAAATGTAATAACAATACTAATAATAATGACATACATTCAATTTCAAGTAATTTAATTTCATAAATATTCCGTTATAGAAAAATACAACATGAGTTGAAGAAATATGCCTCTATGGTAGGATTTCTTGTTGTACAGTGCCCGAGATACACTGACCATATTGTTAATATGACTGACCCGGTCCATGGTGTTTACAGCCTTTTGATAAGTGTTATTATTACATAATTATAATTCATAGCCAGCCATAACGGTATCTGTGCTGGGGGATAAGAAATTAAAATGGGTTAGCCTTTTCTGTATTTTTAATCTTAAACTCACATTAAATTGCAAGAAAGGTTTTATCAAGTCTAGCTTCTTTTCTGTTTAGGAAACCAAACACATAAAATTTAGATAACAGCCTTCACAACTTCTTATTTCTTTAGCAAATTGAACTGTAGATAACTCATTTTGCAATACCTTGTTTTCAAGAACCTTTAATTTACAGTCACTACCTATCCAAAATTACAAAATATAAACATTGCAATATGAAATAATCTGATAAACATATTAGAGAAATGAAAACGATACAAATAATTCAACAAACAGATGTAGTATTACTTATTGATGATGAGTAGAGTTTTTCTAGATACTTTTTCAGTTATATTTTTAACTGCTTGGGTTTCGGAGAAAACGTTTGTTACTGGTTTAGCCACAAGCTAAGATAAAAGTGATACAACCTCAAAATTATCCTTCATAATCAGAAGTGACATAATTGCAGTTGCATTTCATTGCCTGATGGCAGATGAGCCCCCTGCTGGCGACCAATTGTCGCTCGTACAGACCTTTAACTCTTGAAGACCAAGGCCAAGTTTCGCATCAGGAGTCAAAGGGTTGATGCCAGAGGAGGCCCCTTCAGGCAAGTCGCTTGCACGGTCATTTAACTCCTGATGGCGAACCTACGGATTTCCGCTTCCGTTATCAATGCATTATCGCAGGGGTTAACGGGAGTGGAAATCCATAGGTTTGCCGTCAGGAGTTAAAAGGCCATAGGAACGACTTTATTGGTCGCCGGCAGGGGCCTCCTATAACATTAACCAATTGGTTGATGCCAGAGGAGGCCCCTGGAGGCGACCAATAGAGTCGCTCCTGTTAACCCTTGCAATGCTTCGTAGATAAGGTAGACTAGATGGGGAAGGGAGCAGGGAGATTAGTAAATGAAGACGAACATGAAGAGGCCTGGCGCTACCACCGCAGGACCGCTGCAAGGTAAGTGAACTACAAAGAGGGAGAGGGTAGATAATGAGAAGGGGGAGGGTAGACAGTGAGAAGGGGCAGAGTAGATAGTGAGATTGGGAGGTGAGGTGTAGATAGTGAGACGGGAGGGAGAAAGGGTAGATAGTGAGAAAGGGGAGAGTGGGTAGATAGTAAGAAGGGCAGGAGAGGGGGTAGATATTGAGAAGGGGATAGGAGGTAGATAGTGAGAAAAGGTAGAACGTGAGAAAGGAGGGAAGTAAGAATATTGGAATAAATAAAGAGTGAGAATGAGTGAGATAATAAATGAAGTAATGGCTGGGTGCACTGTGTGTATGAGTGAGAAAATTAATGAATTCATGGATTGTGTGAATGAGCGAGAGAATGGAAGAATGTGTGGATGAACTGTGTTAATGAGTGAGAGTATGAATTAATGTGTGGATGAATTGTGTAAATGAGTGAGAGAATTAATGAATAAATGTGTGGATGAATTGTGTGAATGAGTGAGACTTAATGAATGTGTGAGAATGCATTAATGAATATGTGTAAATGATTTGTGTGAATGAGTGAGATAATAAATGAATTATGTGAATGCAAGTCTGAATTAGTGAGTGACTGTAAAAGTGTTTGTGTGTATCATAGATGTATGAAAAGCAAAGCAAAGAAAAGCAGGGTGTTTGAACCTTGGGGACCAAGATGGCACAGGCAGGGTGTTTATGGCACAAATATGGCATAGGCTGTGCTGTTTGGGGACAAAGTTCATGCATGCTGGGCTGTTTGGGGACAAAGATGGCAAGCTCTATGTGTGTTATCTGGGTGCTGGTCAGGTTCTATGTGGGCAGTGTGGACACCAGGGCTGGCTTTGGGGTGTGCAACCTGTGATCTATGCCTGTAATTTAGGGGTTTTTATGTATACTTTTAATGATGAGTTTTTGTGTTATTCTGTTGAACCATATCTGTTGTGCAATGTTTCCATACATTATTAGTATACCTGCAAATACAGGGGTTGCATGTCTTATTCTGTTGATCAATACCTGCAATGCTGTTTTCATGTGTTGTTTATTTGATCTATACCCTCAGTGCTGAGTTTATATGTGATTTCCACTTGATCTATACCTGCAAAGCTGGGTTTGTGTGTTATTCTGTTGATCTGCACCTGCAATGCTGTTTCTATACATTATTTATGTATGCCTGCAATATAGAGTTTGTATGTACAACAATATATGGCTGTATGCACATGCTGTTTACATGCATGTGTTGTTTATTATACCTGAACTACAGGGAGTACATAAAAGAGAGATGTGGTGTAGTGAATGAGGAGACAAAGGGATTCTGGGGATGATTACGGGGGAGAAGACCTCTCAATGTCATGGTAGGGTCAGAAGGAGGGAAGACTGCACTGACTCTCATAGTCTTCCCCCAATCTGCAGTCAGTGTGGCAAATATTTTTTTTTGGTGTGGAGGGAGTGATTGCATGCTAGGGAGCTTGGAGCGGGGCCCAACAAAATGCTTTCCTGGGGTCCATTTTTTTCAATATAAAATGTATTGGCAACAGGGTCTAATATTTATATATATTGGCAGCAGGCTACATAGTATATATATATTATATATATATATATATTATAGATATATAATTATAAATATAAAGAGGCCAGTTTTCATGGCCTTTACTTTTCTGCTGGACTAAATTGTAACTGATTTAATTTTTACTTCATCCAGGAGATAAAACGCCCTCCCTGAATTAAGTCACTTCAGGAGGAAACAACATCTAGCCAGAAATAGTGAGGCATTGTTTTACGTCCATTTTCAAGCTTGCGTATTAAAAGGATGTAGTGGGCACTAAATTGTGGCTTCAGAGCGGCCCGTGCTATTGATGACTTGTTTTTTAGTCACATTGGCTCCGTCTAGAGGATTGGCCTGAGCGCCAGCAAATCAGTTGGAGGTGCGTCTGACAGGTCTAAGTTTGTTCTCTGCTGTGCTGTGAGTCTGTGACTGACAGACTCACTCGTCACTAGTTTTTTTTTTCTAAGTACCAACTAAATGGTCAAAGATTAGTTACTGTTTTGAATCTTTCATTAAAGATATAGCTTTATAAATTGCATGACGTTATGATTCATTTATTATATATATGTAATACTAAATGATTACAGTGACAAAAGCATGCTGAAATATAACTAATAAACAACAATTAAATTTGTCAGAATTTGGTTTAACAATAAATAAATACAGCAGGGGCTAATATTAAAGAATGAAAACTAACTGAAAACTAACTGCCAGTTCAGCTGTTACTTTGAAATCATCTTTCATTCAGGGTCTTTACCTCAAAGAGGTAAGTACATATTATGTAGTTAAAATGTGCTAATCAATTATATATTATATATATATATATATATTTTATATGTTATATATATATTATATATATTATATATATATATACATCTATGTGTGTAATCTCATGTGCTTGATAGTGTGTCCCTGAATGGCAGAAATAAAATGTGGTCACTCTTAACCCCTTGACTGCTAACAAAGGCATGGTGCTGTCGCTAGCAGTCCAAGTCAGGTGATCATGGGGTTAAATTTAACCAATGGTAACCGATGGTAGATGGAGGCAACTTTTGAAATCCTGATGAACTGTAAATTAACTGCAAATATAATTAAAATCAGCCATTTAGCCTGTAAGGTACGTGAGTAACCATCTCATCCCTGGAGCTCCTTGCATTTTTACTGCAAAACTTATTTTTGCTGTAAAAGTTATTTTTTTTCTCCCTTTACCATCATTTCTTTGGGATTGTAAGGGGAAAGAATGGTGTGTGTGCTTCTGTGAGTGAATGTATGGAAAGTATGGTGTGTGCTTCTGCGAGTGAATGGAGATATGAAAAGCGTGTGAATGGTCAGTAAATAGGGTTGTAGCCTTGACGTGGCATTACTGCTCACGTAAGAAGTTAAATTATGGCACAAAAAGTACATATTTTCAAAAACTACACCCCTCGGTGCATCAAATGAGGGGCTGCATGTGTTTCTAGTACAAACCTGGAGTGCGCAAGACACAAATGAACATGTCGCTATGGTTAGAAAAAACATATTTTCTAGCCAAAGCGACATATTCCATCATTATCTGTGAACTTAACTTTTGTCCTAGAAATACATGTAGCCCCTCATTTGAAGCTCCAAGGGGTGTAGTTTCTTGAAATGTGTACTTTATGTACCCTAATTTAACTTCCCAGATGTCTAGACCACTTTAACTTCCTGATATGGCAGATTGGAGAATCTTGTTAAAAAAATTGTCTTAAAACATTTAGGGGTGATGGCTGCATTTAGACAGCTCTAGACAGCTGGGAAGTTAAATTATGGTACATAAAGTATATCTTTTCAGAAACTACACCCCTTGGCGCATCAAATGAGGGGCTGCATGTATTTCTAGGACAAACCTGGAGTGCGCAAGACATAAATGAACTTGTCGCTTTTAATTTTATTTTTTTTTATTTATTTTTAGTGTGATATTCACTTATTTTCTTGTGCAAGTCAGATTTGTGATACAAATACAAGTGAGACCTCATTTGCTGCGGCTGGGGGTGTAGTTTCTAAAAATATATAGTTTTGTTGGCATATTTTAACATCCCGGGCAGCTAGAGCTGTTTAATTGACGCAGCCATGCATTAAATTTAAAGATGTCTTTTGTGATAGTCTAATAAATTTAACTTTTAGCAATAAAATATTAGAAAAACACAGTCTACTGTTCTCAATTTCTGTTTATTTTAGACCGGTTACCTACTACAAATATTTAGCAACACAGCTTTTGATATTAGAGTTTAGAAAAATAACATTACAAACTAGTTTTTATTGAGTCGGAAGTGAAAAATTGCACTTTTTTCCCATTTTTGGCTTTATTTTGCAAACCTAATGAGACATACACATATAAATATTTGTAATCTGCTGGGTGTGCTGAAAAAGACAATATATGATTTGTATAGCTTATTCCCAAGAAATTTACTTCTAA
>VKOC01004866.1:0-35188 GCA_009364415.1 Spea multiplicata
CACACACACAAACACACACACACACACTGTCTCAGACCGCATTATATATATCAGTGCCATCATATTCCGCAGCGCTGTACAATGGATAAACATAACCAATAGTGCATTGCATTCAGATCTTTAGGAGGATGATGGCGTCTGGCAGCGTGGTGTCCGTCCGTGTAACAGAATCTCTAGTAATGTCTGATACTGGGTCAGAAGCCAAGGGGCTTGGGATTACTGCAGGAGGGGCAGCTGCTGCAGAGCTCCATGCATTATTACCAGACCATAGGGCATTCTGCTCCCTCTCGCAGCCTAACACCCCATATATCTCAGGGCCAGGCAGCCAAATGTGTGGGAGGTTGGGGGCCGCAGATCACATTTTACATGGGGCTGGAATTGGCTTCAATGAACGTCTGAAAAGCTCTGCTGCCCCACCTGAGGGACTGAAACGCTCCTTTTAGTGAGTGACACTTGGCAGTTGGTCAGCATTGAGCCGCTGTGACAGAAATGGGGACAGTGGAGGGGGTGACATTGGGGGTACAGCCGGAGGGTTATAGGAGGAATGCCAGAAATGGGGAGACTGGGATGTTCCGAAGGTCTGCTGGTTTGATTACATAGACCCAGGAGGGCGAAAACATGCGGTGTTAACTTTATGACAAGCTCATCGCTGGGCACCTCAAGTAAATGTAGCCTAATCCATCGGTTAATTCTCTGCCATACTACGTGTAGCAAGGGGCAACCAGGCAGAGGGGGGCTAGTTGTGGCTTTTGAGGTTCTGACCTCTGAAATGCTCAAATTTAATAGATCGGCCCCATTCGGCCCCCGTGTAGCATTTTTCCTGCTGTAAAGACTCGGACCTTAATCAGTTGTTGGTCTCGTCTTAGATTCAGGAACCGTCTGTCTATCCTGCGCATGTTTAATACCCTTACTGTATTACCCTCTATCACTACCAATGAAGACCTATTTTTCTTCAGGGTCAAAACGTTTGTTGGACCTTTCTTGTTTTATGCGTCTGTGGGATGCTACTGCTTACTGCCTGCTATTTTCTGAAATTATGATTTGTTCTGAGTTTTCTATGATTAAAAATCCATCTTAGGGGCCCATTTGGCTTTATCTGCTTTTCTTGGTAACCATGTTTTACTCTACAGATGACATCTGATGGGATTCATTGCAGACAAGAAGTAGAAAAGTAGAACAGCATCCCAGCAGAGGTGGTAGGGGGTAATACAGTGAGGGTATTAAACATGCATGGGATAGACATCCGGCTCCTGAATATAAGACGAGACCAACGACTGATTAAGGGCAACTTGATCACCTTATTGATTCTATATGCACTTTATACACAGACCTCTTGGAGCAAATGACCAGACAGCCTTCAAACAAAGCCCAGGACATGGAAAGATTGTGGAATAAGCACAGCGTCAGGGCCATTAATGCAATATATTGTTCAGACGTCCGAACATCTCTCATCATGCGCGGGCTGACAATAAAGGAGCAAAAATCCATGTTATCCCAGTGACTTCACTCGCTAGCTGCCATGAAGCCGTTTAGTAAATGTTATCTGGAGCTCTGTATTCAGCTGGTTTCCTGCAATTGTTCCTCCCCGACCCCGTATCAGACAGGGCTCTGTGCAGCAAACCCAGCAAGTTTCCAGGGCAGGCTTTCTGATAATTCTCTGGCTTTCATGTGATATTAATTGGGATTATTTGTTGTGTGTTGGGGGGGGGGTGAAGATTTCTGTATCTGACCAAGGAGTGGAAGAGAAAGGTCCCCCCCCCCCCTGTCCTGCTCTGTCACTCATATAGCAAAGGTCAGGCGTTTAACTCACGCGGTGGAAATGAATCCAATCCGCTGACTTGCCGGGAGTCAGACAGATGGGGGGGAAAAGCTCTCGACCCACTCAGGTTTCTGTGGGACTCTAAAAACGTGGAGTCCAGATGTGGCCCCGGACTCTGCTCTGTTTACATTCTTTGCAACTGCTGCAAAAAAACCCCATAAGATGTTAAATGTAACAAGCGAGCAAAAGCACAAGAAGCTGCCGTCCGTGTAAAATATACAGATGTGATTTAAAGCTGCAGTCGCCGGGACAGGCTGTGGAGCGACTACTGGGCCAGAAACGGAATGAAATCGATCTCTGTGTTAGTGTTGGATATTTACATCCAATGCAACAAAGCAAAGGTGGTAGATAAATAGAACAGCCTCCCAGGAGAAGCGGTAAAGGTTATACAGGGGGATATAAACATGCATGGGATAGGCATCTGGCTCCCGAATCTAAGACGAGACCAACAGCAGGAGAAATGGGTGGCTAGATGGGGCCAAATAGGGCCGATCTGCCGACAAATTCTATTAGTGGAGGCCTCAAAAATCCCTTGTTAAGATGCGTTTGATTTTTTTTTCTGTCCATGACTAAATGTCTTACTAAAGAGATATTCTAGGTGTGGCAAGCTGTGGTTAACCATAAAATCTGACTTTGCTGCAGTTTACTGCGCGGGATTAACGCTTTTTCTCACTCCGAGTTAAAGGGAATATTTTATCTAAAAAGAAAGAAAGGAGACGGACGATGCAAAATATTTCTGGAGACCTCAAACTGTGTATCAGAATTCCCCTGGCAGCCACTGGCCTCCTATCTCGGAAGCACAATCGTTAATGATGTCATCAGAGGGCCTGCGCTGATGGCACTTTGTTCCAGAATGTCACGGTTATCATTGGTTCCGTAGTCACGCTGCGGCCGTACACTTCGTTCTGGTTCTGGTCTTTGTTGATTAAAATGTGCAAAGAGCACGAGAACCCGCAGGCAGATCGGCCCCATTCGGCCCCCGTCTAGTCGCCCGTTTCTCCTGCTGTAAAGACTCAAACCTTAATCAGTCGTTGGTCTCGTCTTAGATTCAGGAGCCGTATGTCTATCCCACGCATGTTTAATACCCTCACTGTATTACCCTCTACCACCTCTGCTGGGAGGATGTTCCACTTATCTACCACCCTCTTTTTTATGTTGTGGACAAATGAAAAAAAAAAAATCATCCTGGAAATGCCTGCAATGGCCCTGATCTAAGTGGCTCAGATTTATATGAGTGGGAGCTGTTTTCCGGTTGCTGGACATACCGGAAATACTTTTGGTGAACGGAACCATAATGATCCTGCATGACAGGCGCTAAACTGCACATCATTTTCATCTTGTCGGGTAAAGGATAAGGTCGGAAAACCTCAATTCCTACAGGTGGTTTTTATCTCAGGGCCGGGATCAACAATTTTCGGGGATTCAGCGCAGACACAAACATGGTTTGATGTTCATCTGGTCGCACTCCGGCAACGCGTCGGATGATTACTCCGTAAAACCGCTTCGGGGGTCACTTGCTGGTCTTTGTAGTTATATTTAGGAAGAGGATCTGTGCGTCTCCCCCCAATCCCGCAAAACCGAAGTTATATGAAGAAAATGGGCTTATCACCGCAGCTACCAAAAAAACATTGCACTGAATGATTTATAAAACACGTTAATAGATAAGGCTGCAGAACACTTAGAAAGACTTCCGCTCCCCGGGGCCCCTAGGCACCTTCCAGCATTGCCTAAATACAGGCAGATCCATGTTTCCCTCCGATTTTCACATCAGATTCAGACTGAGGGGCTTCCCAGCTCTGAACGGCCAGGTCGGCCCCCGGGGTTCAAGATGGTGGGACTTGGCTTTAAGCCTCTAAGTCATGGCAGCGTTTTTATGAATGAAACAATAAATATCAGGAATGGATCTAAAGATCATTGCAATGAAACCGTTTTTGGGTGGAACTGTCCCGTTGTGTTGTACGCGTTGGCCCCCCCCTGCACTCCGCTCCCCCCAGCTTCCCAACATATTGAAACGTTTTCGTTTCTTAATAAGAGTGTTTAAGGGGAAAGGGCCATAGGTCAGTCTGGGCGCCTGCAGTTGGCTTTTCTCGCACAGAAGACTCTTAGCAGAGGGGGAAAGAAAACATGGAAATTCCGAGAGAATTGAGCACAACAGTTATTAACTCCTTCAGCGGGGGAAAAGATCCGTACTGTACTTTGTGACCTCAAATTCTAACCGCACTAAAGGGTTGATGTTTGGAATTCCGTGTATGGGGGCCGCGCTCGGTAATCGGTTCTATTTTCATGGATTTATCTTGCACTGGATGGCCAATTCCAAATGGGATCGATACCCAGGATAACCGCCAACCAGTACGATTATTTGGTGCCTCTGCGGGATTTCTGTTTTTTTACCCAACTCCCCTAACTGCTAGAGGGCAAGTGGGGCAGTTTGTGCCGGGCAGATCATGGCTGATGGATAGGAATTTTATGCCATACGGGGGGACAGCGACAGTCATAGATATAACTTCAGTGGCCCGTGCACGGACGTTAAAGGGAAAACCAAACAAAATCAATGATACGGTTCTATACTAAGAAACAATAATTAGTAAATAGCATGTTTTTTCCAGTTAACCCTTTCAGTTTCTAGCCCATAGGCAGCATGGAGTTTTGCCGTGTTTAAAGTCCTGAAGCAATCCCACCAAGTGCTGCCAGTCTGTGGCTGAAGTTATTCCCTCGTGGATTTACTGGCAAAAAGAAAATTGCTGTGAGATTGGAAACATATGGGGGCCGCAGACTGGAGCTGCGAGCAGGGAACGTGATGCTCGGGCTCTCCCTGGAGGGGGTCTCCGCCACGCTCGGGCTCTGGGCGACGCAGGCGCTTTCCGTACTTCTGACAAACTGTACACTTCACATTTTATTACATTTACCAAAAAGTGACACTTGTATGATATAATACGCATTTTCTATAATGCGTATGGCTATTATTATTATCTTTTAGTTATAAAGCACCATCAATTCCCGCAGCGCTTCTTACAGTCCCTACATTTAAAGGGTCTGACAGAACTAGAACTGATGGGCTAAGATGACCCAATACGTTAGGGAAAGAGGGCTCAGCTCGCAAGCTTACACTCTAATAAGATAAAGCTGACTTAATATAATAAACCCACGCTCTTTAAATGTCCCAAAGTAAGGACTGGTTTTGATGATTGTATTTGAGATTTATCTTTGTAACATATTATGTTTTGGTCTAAAATGTATTAAATATTTGAATCTTTCTGCTACAAGGCTTCCTCGGCTCAACTTTTTCTATTTCTAGTTCTAAAGCAAGTTACAAAGTATCAAAAGTTGCTAAATGATCAGTCAATTGGGGAGGCCTGGTGCATGCTGGGAAATTTCATCTTCTCTGGAGAAGAGACAAAAAATCAAGAATATTAGAAAAAAGGGGCTGCTAGATGCTTAATGCTAAATATGGGCTGCTTTTGGGCTCTGTGCATTCTTTAATAAGGTAATATTATAAAAATTCGAATTTATTATAAATTATAATTTATACATTTATTATTTATAATGTATATTTAGTGGGTACTTGCCTGTGGGTCCTTTATTTACTGCTTTGGGCCAAAAACCTGCCGGTAACCTGAAGTCTTTAACCTTAAGAAGGATTTTTTTGTAAAGTCTTATTAATTATTAAGAAATGTTTATATTCAGAAAAGCGTTCATTTAATAGTAATGAAAGAGGTTAGAATTCTCGAGGAGACTCCCTGCCTCAGTTAAAAGCTGACTATGTTCCTAGCTAGCGAGGGCAATAATACATTCCCCCCCCCCCACCATATGTTAGTCTAGCAGTGAAAGGGTTACAGCCGTCTCTCAGACACCGGAGTGTCGGCATGTGAGTCTGATTAAAACCATCCAGCTACCAAATCCTCAGGTTACAGATACCCCGACTCCCGAAGCCTGGAATTATTCAATTCATTGCATTTAACAAGACTTTGCAAAATTAACCGTCTAATTACTGGCTGCTCCTCCAGTTTCATGTGGGCCGGTCCACCTTTTACTGCCAGTCAAGCTTGCTCCGCAGTGATCATGGCGGTAGAGTCTGTCTGTAGCGCGCGCCGCAGAGGATGGATAGCGCCGGATTCACACAGAGCTGCCGGGTATCTTTTATCAATGTGATGGAAACAATAATTGGCAACAACCAAAGAAGATACTTTTAGAGAAAGAAACTATTTTTCCTTCCGTAAAAACTCAAACCTTAATCAGTCGTTGGTCTCGTCTTATATTCAGGAGCCGGATGTCTATCCCATGCATGTTTCATACCCTCACTGTATAACCCTCTACCACTTCTGTTGGGAGGCTGTTCCACTTATCTACCACCCTCTCAGTAAAGTAAAACTTCCTTACACTCCATGTAAGCCTCTGACCCTCTGTTTTAAATTCTGGCCTCTTGTTGTCCTTTGTTAAATCCCTTTATATATTTAAGTACCCCCCTCGTCTCTCTCCCCCAAGGCGGACATATTGAGATCCTCAGTCTCCTTCCTGATAATGTTTAATCAAATCGCTCTTTTGGTCGCCTTCTTCTCAACTCCAAAATCTCAATATCCTTCTGAAGACGGGATCTGAATGAAGGCTGCTCAACCTCGTATTTAATATTTTTGGTCCATCTTGGTTTGCCTCATTTCTAGCATCATCATTTAAGTCGGTTTATTGTGATGTAACTTAGGTGCCCATGCCCAGGGTCAGCGCCTCATGCGAAAAAATGGAGGAAACATTGAGAAGCCATCTGCTGCTATGACACTCGTTAGAAGAGTGCCCATCAGCGCCCTTCCCATTGCAGTTTTACTTTGTCAGGGGTCCTGCAGCCCCCCGTGTCCCGCTCCTTAGGTAGATCCTTTGGTACGGGGAACACACTGATAGATAAAGCTCTGTGTTTTAGCGCTGGGTATGGATAACACCTTCATGGCGTTCATTAGCGCCCCGGCGTCTCCTCTCTAATATCCTTTAGCTATTAGCAGCCTAGGGCATTAACTGTAACTGCCTGCTGTTACACAAACCACTGATCCAGATGAAGCGGGGGCTTCCTGCCTTATCTCTTTCTCACAGGCTTCCCTAAAACGCATTGCTCCTTGATTGAGCAACAAGTAGGACGCAGAAGTTCCAGCGAGCTGCCCGGCGAAAGATAATGGGCAGAGGAATTTAAACTGATCGGAATTTTCCAGGGAATGTTTAATTGTTCCAGGGCCGAGGTGTTTGCAAGTTAATTTAATTGAGAAAGTGTTAGAGAGCCCAACTTGGACCCAAGCCGTCATGGTGATTATAAACTGAGTTTATAACCCCCTGAGTGCATTCAGGAGGAAATAGATACAGGCTGATAGGATCTTTGTGTGCCAAACCTTCTTAATTGGGAACCAATTGTTCATTTGATGGATAGAAAAAGAAACCCATCTAGTGATCAAAAGGAGAGGGAGGCCCAGGACTCGCGTTTTAATGGTAAAAGTGACGTAACTGGAAATTGAGGTGACTGACGAGCCTCGGAGGAGCGGACCCTGCCTTGTGATCACTCAGGAATCACGTGTAAACGAGTCAATGTGATCAATGTAAAATTTTGATTAGGTGCCGATCCAGTTGACTGCGTCCTGATGATTCCTGATAACTTGTTAAAATGTAGCCAATAAAACTGCAGAATGTGACAATTACACTGATGAGTCGGGAATTCGTTTGAAATTTAGACTAGATGGGATTCGTTTTTAGAGTAATTTCTATGTCATACATATATTTTTTAGGAATGCTTCCTATATATATGAATATGAATAAGAAATGCTTTTATTTTAGCCAGATACTAGCCCCAGTTCCACTATGACAATTAATACTGTCCCTTAAAGGGGTCATATGGGGTAAATCACCCAAATAAACAAAAATAGCTAATACATAAACACTTTCCACAACGCAACCAACACAGAACTCATCATGGGAGATCTTCGGTGTCCTGCTGATCCTCATTGATCCAATCTTCTAGTGCGTCATTCCTTGGGCCCTAGAGAAGGGCCCCTAATGCCTAGTAGATTAAGGGATGGTTAAAATGCCCCTGAGATGGGGAATTTCAATATACGGTACTTCTTTCTGCGATGGGCTTTTTTAGTTGTAGGAGGATCTTGCAAACTGTAAGAACATTCATTTTTTTAATATGTATGTTTTGGTGGCCCGCTAACTCCTGGCCGGCAAACACACTCTGACCCTGTAATATGTTGAACATTGCCTAAATCCTGCCAGATCGGTGGCCTTTCTGTGACGTGGCTTCTAGGCTCAGCGTCTCTTAATATGATTTATGAAGGAAGAGCGCACTGCTTGCCAGTCTGCTGCCAGGGAAAAATTCTGCCTTGTTGGAGAAAAACAAAGAATTGGCGTAATGTATGAATAACTCACCAAAACCCGTGGCGCTTGGAAATCATGGATATATGCCAAGAGATATAAGAGCTATACATCTGTTGATTGGCCAGTGCATCATATACCCCTTTGTCACTGAAAGGGTTACTGCATTAAGTGGACTCCTGTACGCTATGTTGGTTATAGGGTACCGGCCCCAAGTACCTGGCCAGTGGGCATTTAGCATTGGAACAGGTGCGTGGCCCACAGTCTGGCCAAATCTATTTCCCTCCCATAGAATATAATCCCCGCCACGTGCCCCGGTGCCTCGTTCACATTCTGAATGGGGATTAAAGTATTATCAGGATTTAGTGACAACAGCAAGAGCTCAGGGGAAATCAGATCATTACCCAGGCAGCAAATGGACGCTTCACGCAGAGCGCACGCTTTCACGCCTCTCATCCTCTGAGTTTAAAAACTCGTCATTGTGTGTAAATCAGACCCCATCAGACACCCAGCGACTGGCCGTCTGCCCCCAATACAAATAAAATCAGCCCGCTACCTATAAGTACTATAAATTATCTTAAAGAAATCTTTTTATACAATGATTGTTAATATAAAGTTAATAAAATATATATAATAAACACCCCTATTAGAAGAGGAAAATAGTCAGTCTAATTTTGACTTAATATAAAATATTTTTCAGAACTATAAATAAATCTATTAAATGTTTTTTTTTTTATTGAGGTCACTAATGTAAGAATCAAACAAAATCCCAATATATGACACCGATATAGATCAGGAATGAGTGAAATTATCTGGAGAAAAATCTTGGTGTCACCAGAGCAGCCATGATGGTCACTGCTGCCCCCTACTGACCGGATTAACGTTTGTTCCATGAGCTGTGCCTTCAAAATGTCATTAATTTTGAAACCACAAAATAACTTCCAATAAATGTACTTTAATAATCTATTATTTAGTAATTTGACAAAAAGTGAGCAATAAATTCATGGCTATACCTTAGCATTTCTCAGTTGTATCTATTTGCTCAAAAAGGTTCATGAAATAAATGGGCATAAAAACAGGTTGGCATACAATGTCTCTTATTAATGTTATTTTTTTGGATTCTAGGCTTATTTCATTACAATTAGTACTTTTTAGCGATGCTGGGTTATCTTGTGAGTAAATATTAACTAGAATGTTTTGTTTTTTTCTCCTTTGCCTGGATTCAGGGAAGTAGTGAAGGCAAACACAAGAAAGGAAAGCTTGGGATAAAGCTCTCCTAAACAATTACTAAGGAGAAAGTGATTCAAAGGAGACTAGATGCCCTAATCGATTCTTTTCTGGCATTATTATTCATCTATCACACAGATAAGGTGCAGCTCCAAGAAAACATTGCAGAGGCCTCCCTACTCACAATAAATTTATGGCTACAGAGAGGCCTGGACTGGCCATCGGGCAAAATCCTAGTGAGCCTCTGGCTGACAGCACTCCATACTCACCCGATCTACCTGCTTGACACGCCTGGCCATACTCTACTTGCATACCTAGCCAGTGACCACAGTTATGTTACTTCTTGACCACTGGCCTTAAAGTGCCAGGGGCCACCAAGTCATTCCCAGTCCAGTCCTGGACCCAGAATTCAGGATTTCAGGTTAAATGTTTGGTTTTTTTTGCTGACACAGTGGTGCTCACCGGCCATTCTATGGCGTAGACACTGGCAGAGCTCTTTCATAAGAAAAAAAACATGCATGGGATAGACAGACGGCCCCTGATTCTAAGACGAGATGAACGACTGATTAAGGTTTGAGTCTTTACAGCAGAAAAAATGGACAACTTAAATGGGCCCAATAGGTCTGATCTGCTGGCAACTTGTTCTTGCCTACTTAGTTTTATACAAACTTTCTTATTAATGTATAAATATATATAATATATTTCACCAATTTGATTCCAGAGGAAATGGATGTCTGTGATAGGGGACAATTTTAAAAATGCAGTCATATAAACTATAAATATCTTCTCCGATAGATGCGTAATGCAGGACTCTTTTAACATCACATATTACATATTACATATTGTAGTTCCATAGAGTGGCCAGCAGAGGTCTCTCGAAGACATACAATGCAGTCTGTGAGTCCTACCCCAAGACACAGGGACCCTTCGGACTCCCCCTCACTGCTCAGATATCTGTATTTATAAGCAGAATGCACGCTACACACGTAGTCAGGATGGATCTGATAAATCGATGAGCTTCTGTAGAAAGCTGAAATGTAAATTTCAATGTTATAAACCCATTCATCCCCAACACATTCATTCTGCCTCTGAGACCCCACTAAATATGTTGTCAATGACTTCATATTTGGGAATTGGCCTTTAAACGGATGTCCGTAATGATAAATATGTAGATTTGCAGTCTCCGCCATCATTAATTTTTTTACAGTTTGTTAAGCACATAAAGGTAAGGAAGGTCGCGACCACTGAGCTGCGTTGTGTATCTTCTACATCTTCCTATTATTGGTTTAAAGAAAAGTATTATTATCTTCCAAATGCATAGTAGATATGAGTCTTTAGTAGCTGCAGCCATTACTGTCTCTGAAAAAATCTAATTGAAATAGTAATATTTTACCTAATCCATCTATTGAAGATAACTGATGCTAATTTGTGTAAATATTACGGTTTCTGATTTAAAAGTATAAAACCATATATTAATCCAGCATTCATTTATGTTCCGTTATTAAGTTATTAAACATTCTTCATATTTTCATTTTTATGCAAATCCCTCAGTGCAGACTGTATCGTAATTCCCAAACAGGAAGTTATAAGACGCTTCCTGTTCTCTCCCCGCGTTGTTTTAGCGGACGGCGCAGGAGCCTCTAGCGCTAGAGATTGTTTCCAGCCCACAGGTCCCTCCGCTATTATCACAGCTATTATTATTTATTGGTTTATATAGCGCCATCAAATTCCGTAGCGCTGTACAAAGGGTAGACATAACAAGTAGTATGTAACATAACAAATTGACTAACAGAGGTGAGGAGGGCTCTGCTCAGAGGAGCTTACAATCTATAGATATCTCCGGGCAAGGGGGCAATTGATACCATGTGATGGGGCAGCAAGAGTAGGTTTCCGCATAGAGCATGGCAGGAATTACAGAGGGGGTTTTTATAATAATATATAAGCAAAAAAGAAAAAAAGCATGATTATTATGTTTTATAAAGATGCATGAACTGATACTTAGTATAACAAAGTTTGTGGAATAGCTGCAGACGCGGATGAGCATTAACTCTTTATTTTTATGAACCATTGCATTGACTAAGATGCCATTTTCGGTCATCACAAGACATTCTGGAAAATTTGCTCCAGATTTGGTGATATTCATAAATAAAAAAGTGTCTGGTATTCCATTGGAACTGGCATTCAGAACTTGGCACTGAAATGGTTAATTGTCCTCGCTTTCGGCACCGGGGTCAGAAGCATCAGTAAGAGACCGGCCTGGGTAATTACGGTTTCCTTTTTACATCTTTTTTAAATGACTGGAATCGATCCAGGAAATCTTTATCTTAAAAAAATGTTTTGATTCTTGAAATGTGAACTCCCTAAATTCCTTATTTAAGTGTCTGTCGCTTGCCTTAAAGGCGTTTTAAATCCCTTGGTGCTGATGACTTCAATCTGACTGCCATTCGTAGGGTCATTGCCATGGTACAGAATAGATAAATAGATAAATATATATATATATCCCATAGTGTAAAACTGGATGCCACGTTCTATGGGATCCGCTCACAGAATCTTCTGTATCCCGTTTGGTTCCGATCCCTTTTTTTGAGAATTCAGCTGCAAAAGACACAAAGTATGGCAAGTAGTTTACGTTCCACAGAACGACAGAACTGATACAAAGTGTCAAGTAAAATAATTCTTTTTTCTCATTGGTTCTGTGACCCAAAAGCTTCCGAGAAGAGCAGATTTTTTTTTATCATCGCTAAAGGTTTGTGAAGAAAAAAATGACGAAATAGCAGCAATTTTCTGCATGAGGAAGTGAGACGATACCGAAGAGATAAGCGATGGCTGAAAGATACCCTCCTGAGTATTATCTTGGTGATTAAAAACGCACTGCTCGCCCCCCCAGCACCCACATGGCGACCGTCTACCTTATGGAGCTATTTACATCCCCCTAGGTTGGGCAACGTGTTGGAGATCTCAGTGGGTTTCATGGAGGAGGAAGGTGACCCCCGCGAGAGTCTTATCTCACAGGATGAGAGCCGGGGAGGCTGAATGGGGGGAATCCATGTAATTTCCCCAAAACCATCATTTTATTACAGAGATTGTTTTATATATATATATTCTATAAAAATGTTTCTTCAGCATTTATACAGTCCGCTAGCATTAAAAACATGGTGGGAATTGTGAATTCTTATATAGTAAGAGAAACTTGGCCAGGATAATCGGCTAATCTTCCAGGAAATACTTGCAGAGCAATCTCTGGACGGTCCGTATAACCTCAGGCCTCCGATGTCATCCCTTCGTATGCTGGGCGTTGGATAACTCAATGAGCTTATCTAGACCGTGCAGAAATGAATTGGCTTCCTGAACGCATGACAAGCTGCGTGTGGGTCATGTGAGAGCGCGGAGCACACGGACCCTCTGCCTCTTCCCTGATAAACACTTCATGGATTTCAAGAACCCCGGGAGGGCCTGCTGCTTCCTGCAAGAAATCACTGCTCAGCGACCATCCGAAAATAACGCCCGGAAAGATGGCGGAGAGATGGGAGGGAAGATGTACAAAGTACCAAAGTGAGACGTAGAACCCGCTGGCAGATCGGCCCCATCCGGCCCCCGTTTAGTCGCCCGTTTCTCCTGCTGTAAAGACTCAAACCTTAATCAGTCGTTGGTCTCGTCTTAGATTCAGGAGCCGTATGTCTATCCCATGCATGTTTAATACCCTCACTGTATTACCCTCTACCACTTCTGCTGAGAAGCCGTTTCACTTATCTACTACCCTCTCATTTATATTGTGGACAAATGTAAAATACCTCACATGGATACATTATACAGTCATTAAATAACATATGAAGGCTACAGGGGCAACAGCAATGGAAACTAAAGGCAGAAGAGTGCAGGCTTCTACTGAGATACAGCTCGTTATATGGAGAGGAAAACCCTGAGCCGTGAATGTCCCTTATATTTATTTTCTGTGCTCTGGGTGGCCTCAGATACCCCTATAAACGGTTTACACTCTGAAGCTCATCAAAGGCAACCTAATGGGGCTGTTTGTGCTGAGACTTCACAATATATTTGGTTTATGTAACACGAGATTTTGTTTTAAATGTGATTATTCCTTTTGCTTTTAGTTGGAGTGAATGTAACTCTCATCGCTTCCATTTCTAGGATCCATCCATTTATTATGGAAGATGAATATGTGCTCTAAACGGGTGCAGCGCTTCTATTATGGACACCCCATTTCCCAACTTTACCCATTCTAATCCCTTTTAATACCTCCTTATTCATCTAATGTCTGCACTTTTTGGTATTTGTAACAATCAAAGTCTAAATTGTCACATTTACCCTCCTGTTCCCCTCACTGCGTTTGGTAAAAGCTCCACATTGAACATAAAATATAATGTCCTCCTACGTGCCAAGCCCACCTCCTGGGAACCACCGCCTGCTGATAACCAATATCTTTGGTACCTAATGGAGATAATTCCTGATTAATAATCCCAGCAGCAAAGAATCTGATAACCGAGACCATTCGTACCGGACTATTGTGCTGAAATCTAGAACACTCAGTCTTACTTAATGGTACAATCTGTAATATCCCCCTCAAAGGAAAGCAGAGTCTAGAACGTAACTCTAGCTCTCATTTCACCAACATTAGCAGATTTAGAACATCTACCCTTTTCTGAGGAGAGAGGATCTACATCATATCGGCCCTTTCAAGAACATGGAGTAACCTAAACATTCCCGTAGTCCTGGCAAAGTAACACTGGGGGGGGGGGGGCTGCCAAAAGGTGGTCATTGTGAAGGCATCGAGAAGTATTGGCATTTGATGATTGGAGCATATAGTTAGCTGATCGCCTAGAACATATTAATACGATAATGTGTGTACTGAGCATGTCTCTAAATAGAGATATTTAAACCTCAAAAACCATAGCACCTGGTAGATGACCATTTGTGGATCACGCATGGTCCAGCTTGTGTGGAGGAGCAGAGATGACACTTCCCAGACACACGGTGCCTTCACATCTGCTCTGCTTTATCTCCTCGGAGGCGCGTGGATCAGGCTTGTTTCAATTATTGTCAGATTGCAGAAGTTTGAAATAAACGAATGTACGCGACCTCATTCGACAGCATGAGTGCCTGCAGGGTCATAGCCTAAAATCCAGAATGAACACCAGAATCGGGTCAGGATTTATGTGTAACAATAGTGTTCTCTTAGGATCCCTTAACCCCCGAACCCCGTGTGGGATAAATCCTGGGTCCAGTGTCTGTAATGGGGAGCTTAATGAATGAAAGGGGTTCATTATATGATCGCTTTGACTCAATTTCATCTGTATGGTCATTGCTTGCCATTATCTGGAACACGGATAATATCCCATAGAACGGATAAGCAGCCCTCGTCCGTGTGTTACATACACGTATTACACGCGTCTCTTCTTAAAGCTGGAATCATTTGTGCTTTTGTATAAAGTAATGGATGGATGCGGTTTAAGAAGATCCTTTAAGCCAGCGGTTGGGGCGAGGGGTAGATGTAATACGGTGTTGGATC
This sequence comes from Spea multiplicata, assembly GCA_009364415.1. Taxonomy (NCBI): domain Eukaryota; kingdom Metazoa; phylum Chordata; class Amphibia; order Anura; family Pelobatidae; genus Spea; species Spea multiplicata. The sequence goes on from VKOC01004866.1 coordinate 14,913, forward strand.
CTGTTTAATATTTTAAAGGCATGTTTTGATTGGCTTGAAGTAATAAATAAAAGCCGTTTCATGTTTGCGGACTGCATCTCATTAGGTGACGAATTACATGTTTTAATATGACGAGCCCTGATGTCAGAGATTGATCATTATGAAGGAAATGTGTCAGTGAAATATTTAACCCCTTCTCCTAGAGACCCTTCATATTCCAGCAAGAAACCTTTAATATTTTAAGGACCTTATCTACCCATCTATGGTTTATTTTATGAATGGAATTGAAGGTTTTAAGGATGTCGGTAGCTATTGAAATTTTGGTGATGTTTGCCAGTAATTGCCCCCGGCATCCAGCTGCATCGCACACTAAATCCCCCTCCCGGTTTCATTTTTAAATGTAGAATGTAGAATGGTTTTTCCTTGTTTGTTCAGACCCAAACGATTTCCTCGCCCCTCCACACCCTGCGATTATTTTACCCCGAAACAAAGGAGTTAAGTTGCCTCCGCTTCTCGGGAGGAAGGTGCTGATTCTGCGTGAGGCTCGGGCCATTGTTCCTCCTGCCTTTGATTTGAAGGCCAAAAAACTCTCGATGGAGGAAGCCGCTCAGCAGATGTTGCTCTGAAACTGTTACAGGATCTGAGGCTCAGTAAAGCGTTTCTATATTTAGATAGACGGAGCTTCCGACCATTCAGGGGGTCTGGATGTCTGAAGAGAGAGAAGCACAAAAGAAAGACTTAATATGAGTTTATTTTCCTTTTCTCCAGACCCTCGGTGACGCTCGCCATCCTTTTGAGACGGGCAGGAAAAGGTTGTAAAGTTTGGATGGCGGATACAATATGTCTGTGGCCTAGTCTCTAATCTATGGCTTGGTCCCGAGATGCTTTCCTGAGAGGTCCCGTTACATAGCGCTGTTACAATCAATTTAAAGTCACAAAGTGGTACAAAAGGAGAAGAGGGCCCGGCTCGCGGGAGCTTACAATCTAGTCGGTGGTTGAGGGGGAGTGAAACAATAGGAGAGGATGAGTTGGTCGAGTCAGGATGATCTGTTGAAGTTGAAGTTATTGATCAGATGGCTTTAGTAGCATGATGGCTGAGAGTGTTAGGAAGAAAGGACTTATGCTTCTCGAAAGAGAGCGCAGATGAAGCTGATGACAGAGATCCGCACAGAGTTCTCGCTTCTCCGACAGCCCTCGTCGCTCCTCGGGGAAAGAGATAAGAGAAAAGAGGGGCTACAGTGAAAGCAGATGGGCACAGACTTTTAGGCTGAAAGATTAGGAGAAACATGGCCATGGCAGTCTTTAGGGCAATAGGGTCAGAATAAAGCTTTATGTAGAACGGGTGGTTGCGCAACCTCTGACTGCCCTGAGCACATTTTCGAAATTCAGATTAACCGATGTGGCTGTAATTCTCAAACCTGTTATCTCCCAGGATCTCTTTAGAAAGAGTTGGGTAATTTACCAAATGAGAGCCTTTTGTTCTGAAACAAACACATGTAAACGTAAAAGGACACATAATGCCAATTCTGGGGCAAAAACTCCACCGCTCCGCATCGAGAATGTTGCCCCTGAATGAGCCTTTATAGACCCGGCTTTTGTCTCCTGCTTGGCTGTGCCTTCCCAGACCGGTGTGCAGAGCGTCCGCCGGCACCGGAATAGAGTCTCCTGAGACTGGGCTTACGATATATATTGAGATGCAGTAATGTCTTATTTAAATATATAATCCCGGTTCTGAATGGACTCTGTAAGGGAAAGGCTTACGAATATTACAATGTTTCTGAGTTCCTGATATCCCTTTTACCAGTCCCTCCGTACCGTCTTATTTTTAATAATCAAACAATATGAGAACCGATCAACAGAGAGAAGTGGGAACCACATGATCCATATATTGAAAAGTACAGAAACACGTTGCCCCAATAATTCAGTTTTTACACCAACGTCTATATTCTTTCACTCCGTGATTAAAATGTTACCCGTATGACTTGGTCTCTTCTCTGGAAAGACATTTTCTCTGCTATCTGGATGCCGTTCCCAGTCTGTGCCGTTTTTCTGGGTAAACTCATGGGGGATTTAGTTACATTTTTGTTGTGTGCCACTTACTCTTCCGCATGTTAGTTTTACTCAACTGCCCTGTGTCTCAGGGTTTTTGCCCCAGCTTCAGAGTGAAAGGGCAGATTCTCCGGGTCACACCGTCTGACTCCCAGTCAGTGCTTTTGCTCCCAGTATGTTATGGTTGATATCCCTGCTTGAATGCAGGTGACTCAATTAGCATCTTTAAATAATGACATGTCAGGGTTTCCATGACGACTAGTATTAGATCCGTTTGGGGAGACACTGCCATCTTCACAATTCTTGGGGTTCACTCATTATGGAAGTTCCCATGTCTGACCATTACTATTGGGAAACTTTTGTATTTTAAACCCTTATATTACTTGACCTGCTGCAGAAGCTCTTGGGAAGCATATCTGTCAATCAATTTATTTTATCCTTAAGTGGGATGTAAAATCTTCTAAGAGTGTGAATCCCGCTGTCTCCCGGGGCGGCGGGTATTCGGCTGCTGGCTGCGCGGTTGGGTTAGTGAATGAGCAGAAGGATTCAGTCGTTCTCACAGTCAATCAGACAATAAATCCACCCGACGCTTTTCTTCATTTTTTTTAATAAGTAAAACAAAACCTGTTAAAATATACAGTGAAAGCAGGCCGGCCGAGCTGGTAAATGGTCTGTTTCTTCATTCATATACATTCCCAGCTGGCAGGGGTCTGGCCAGAAGCCTCCGCGCCCCCCAAAGCACAGATGTAACAGATAAACGTCTGCGCTGTGTCTAAACCTGGCCCTTAATAACGACGAGCGATTCACGGAACGTTTCGGGAGATCTGCATCATTTCTGGAGACTTTTCCCAGGTGAAAAAAAAAAACAGTTTACAGAGAAACAAAAGGCTTTCCGGAAAGGCAGCGCGATGGCTCAGTAAAAATGGATCATTATTTAATTAACTAAATATAGTTAATATAATATATTCTCCTCTGGCTCATCTGGGGGGCTCCGCACTTGACCGGGGGGCCCAAGCAGCCTGTTGACTTTCTGATACGGCTGCCCTACCTACATAACTCTGGACACCGGATGAGAACGTCTATAATGTGTTAAAAAAACCTTTTGTGGTTATTTTTTTTTCTTAACAGCCCTTTAAGGGAACTCTGCGGAGGACGACATCTCCCATGATACACTGGGGCTGGTAAACGATCTCATTATCAGAATCCAAACCAGCCGATTTATTATATTCAATACCACCTGAAATAATACGCCAATAGAAAGCATTCTGGTATAAGTTACATCGTTATTATAAATAAATATATTTTTTACATGCGGCGGCCGATTCCCGCTCCTTTGTGTTTAACTTGCATACAGAAAAAAGGTAGAAAATATCTCCGGATTTGGCAGCTAAAACCTGTCCGGCTCATATTTGTAGCACATAAAACACAAACAGCTGTTTCTGTGCAAAGCTGTGACAGCACCAATCATGTGTAACTTACAGGAAGTGACCTCATGCTCCTGCTGCACATGCAAAAGCTGTCCTGTGATGTCATATGTTTAATGGGCCATTTCCTGTTTTGTAAGCAATAGAACAATCATGTTGGAGGAAGCCCGTTTTTTGTTTTTTTTAGCTTGAAATATAATTTGTATGCCTTCTAATTTAATTGCATTATGATTCTGTAACAGGAGAGGGCATGAGATTTCTATAATTCTGTATATGTTTAGTTTTTTTTATATCCCCCTCTTGTCTTTACTCCCTTAATCTCTGCGGATATTTTCTATTCTATGAAATCTTATAAATACGTCTGGTCAGCGAGCCTCGGAAGGCCCTGTGTGGATCACCTAGAAGGGAAAAATCCTTTCTTTTTCTGGATCCCAGTAATTGTTTTGTGCTCAATATTTTTAAATAAAGCACGGGGGTCCCATGGCCGAGGTATTGGCCTGCTGTGGGCTCTCTAATGATTTAAAGCTCTTTGCACACGCTGGGTTCCTCCTGTGAAGTGTTACATGCTGTGTAATTCTTCCTGCGGACACGTAACGGTCACGTTAACACGGACATTCATCACCATGGCTTGTCGGTTCACAGACCTATTTGTGACTTTCCTTTTGACCCAAAATAACCTATTTCACAGGTGCTTAAAGGCGCCCTGAAGCTCGGGTCTTATTTATAGCCCTCGGGCATGCCAAACTACCCCATTTTGGTGCACACATTATATATGTTAATGGTACAAATGGGGTAGTCCAGCTGCCGAGCTGCTTTTGGTGGGTAAATGTCATCCGCTCACCGGAGTTTATCGTCCTGATTCCCCTTTTGAATCTGTTACTTGATTGGGTCTATGTGGCGTATCTGGAATGTTTGACACCCGGGGCTGATCATTTCTTAGCTCCCCTCCTAAGCAGCATCGCTGTCTCTCCATAGACACGCCATCGACGTGGTCCTCTATCCATGCTTTTAGGTCCTATGGATCTATGTACGGGGTGTCTGAGCAGGAAAATGCGCGCAGGGTCAATGAGGAAAGCGGAAGGAGGCTCCACGTTCTCCCGCATTCTTTGGAGCTTTGTTTAATCCGACCCTTTACTTGTCCCCTGACCCCTCGCTTGGTTCCGTAGGACCGCGTCTTATTTATAAACTCCTTGCATTGTTCCGATTCCTTTCTGTTCATTGTTAAGATTCTTTGTTGGCGATCGCCCTGAGCTGGCTCCATTCCGAGACGCCTTTTGCTCTTTTTATTGAGTTTTTGGCATTGATCCCAGATGGTCGTACAATCTACTGGTTTTGTTGCTCAACTTTAGGTTCCCTGCACATGGCATGTAAAACGGTGAATTAAGCAGCCAATGTATACAATCTGCAGGGACCCTGGAACGCATCGCATGATCCCAGGCCTTCTAGTTTAACCGTAAAGTATCTGAACGCAGCACTTTGTGGTTTCATTTTCTGATAGAATTTTGCTTATTTCATAAAACAAGCAAACGCCAGAACATTTAAAATAGGATTTATTATTATTATTATTACTAGAATATGATATTTTACTTACTTAGGATAGTTTGTTGCCGTTCTGCAGTCTGGAATGGCATTAGCAATTAGACAAAAAGTAAACATTTTGTGACGTGTTTATTAACAAATATTAAAAACGGCTTTTAACCCTCGGTATTCTACTCTGTACCCTGGAAATAAGAGGTTTTTTTTGCTGTTTATTGCGGTTTATGTTGCTGTCAATAAAATGAAAAAAAAGTATTTCTTTGAATACAAAATATAGCAGTTTGTCCACTCTTGGGGTGCTAGGACTGGGTGGTCTTCTTCCTATAAACTATTGGCCACTAATTATGGGAAGCAACCCACATTGGTTTCTCAACGTAAAGATTTTCTTTATTGTTATTATTATTATTAATTGTATTATTATATTATATTTATATTTATATAGCGCCAACAATAAAGATGTTCTCTCTTTTTTATATATTATTTGTGTTGGAGGTTTGTAATCGGCCCCAATCTGACCTCATTTAATAAAGAGGAACCTCTGAGATATTTTATGAAGATTGCATTACATTCGGCTTTTCATTTCTTGAAAATGTATATTTTAGAAGATTTTTTTTCTGAAATTCCCCGTTTATTTGGAGTCTTATATTCTAAGATCATGGTTTGGCTTCTGACTAAATAAACAGAACATTTTATTCGTCAGCGCAACAGAAATTGTGCCGATTGCTGAATTTTTCGCACCTGCAGAATAACAGGAAACCGATTTCTCTGTCGCTGCAAACGTTTGAAGTCGCGTGGAGAGCCTGACAGCGAAGCGGCGCTCGGCGCAGGTTATCTGGAGACCGCAACTCTGATCAAAGATACCAGGGGTGGAGATAAAGTATTGAGGGAAATAAATACAGTTTTGGGACTTTTGGTGATGAGTGCATCACATACATAGCAGGCAGGGATAGCGAGTCATAAAGGCCCTTGTCTTTCTACTTATTGTGGTAGATTAGTGGAACAGCCTCCCAGCAGAAATGATAGATGCTAATACAATAATGGAATTTAAACCTTAATCTTAATCAGAGCCTGTATTACTGTATTACCCTCTACCACTTCTGCTGGGAGGCTCTTCCACTTACCTACCTCCCAAAGGCAACTGAACACAATGGAAATGTGACAAAGAATGTTTGTTCTCAGTAATTTATCTGCATTTATGTCTTTTTTATTTTTAGTTATCATCGTCTGATTTGGTCCGAGGCTTTCGCGTCGCGCTGCGTATTCCAAGCAAAGCGTTTCATTCCGAACCGACCGCTTTCTCTTTGCGCTTTGAGACGGGTGCTGGGGCTGCGTGGGCGCCGATGCCGTCATATTGTGGGTGCAAATTACACACAGCGGGGTTTACGGCTCCCGGCGCATGGAGAATAGACTCAGCGGGGCGCCTAGAAAGGGGTGTCCTGAAATCTGTCTTATTTCTGCAGAGTAATTACATTCTAAACATGGAGCAATCACCATGGAAACTAACAGAATGTGCCGACTGCTTCACATTTATCCCTCCCCACACCGAGGGGCTCTTTATAAATCCAGACCATTTGGCACCAGCGCTGGGTTCGTTCTTAAACCTGCGCGGCTGACATGAGAAAAACTATTTCACCAAAATATGCACCAAAAATCTGTTTTTTTTATTATTTTGAAACTAATTTTACTGGATTAGAGTGAAGCTTTTAGAATAAAAAACGGGGTGTTTATTGGGGTATTGGAAGTAGTAAGAATAACGGCATGAAATTAACCTTATGAGTGCTGATAACAGATAAATATTGTATTTTTTTTAATGACTGTGAATCCTTTATCTGAAAATAAAGAGCGTTTTGGAGCGGAGCCGGATTACGGGGGAGTTGTGAAAGAATTCGGATGATTTTGCAGGATGGATTTGATCAGTGAGTAGGATGTTAGCTCAGAAATAAATGCTCTCTAGAGGGGTTTTATCTTACAAAGAATAAGGAAATTTGTTCGGATTGGGATATTTTTAGCCTAAGCCTGAGAACTGAAAGATGCTGGGGTCAGGGGATACCAGGGGCAGGGGCAGAGGTCTGTGGGGGTAGTTATTACTGACCCCCCCTTTCATTTTTACAATAATAATATATATTTCTGAAGTGGGTCTCTCGTTAGGCTGTTTTGCGGTGGGCTCGTAGTCGCCCCAACCCCCTGATCCAGTAAGACCAGTTTAATCTGTCTTGATGTTGGGTTATTTCATTATTTATTACATGGACCCTTTTGCCGTCAGATTAATGCGGATCTCTGAATATTTGTTTACAGACGCAAAACATGCGCTACGGAATTTGATGGTGCTATATAAAACAATAAATTATAATAATGGCCACTAATATCGTTGGCACGTATGTGGCCCGTGGATGACAGCACCTATCCCTGGGGGCCGGAGATGAGTCTCCAGGAGCTACCCCTTTCTTATGGCTCACCCGGAGGGAGCTGATGTCCGGCCTGGGGGTCTCACTGGAGTTCGGGGTAAACGCAGGGCAGCACTTGGCACCTATTGACTCCCCCCCAGAGTTTCTCCCGCGTCCCTCCTGCCAGCCTATTTTTGTGCCGCTGCCCTGCTTCTCATCTATTTTACCGAGAGGCTCGAGATGAGGTACAAGAGGCTTCCTTTGCGGTGCAGTCTTCTGGGCTCCTTATTCCTTATTTCCAATGTGCTGGCGAAACATGGACCGGCCAGCGGTGATTTACTGCGGAGCTCCTAAACATGATTTATTATTAGGGTTCATAAAGCTTTCGCTCGCTGCTTTCTCTGAAGCCGTGACCGTCCTGGACTTTTTATACTTTGTGTTCCACATTGAATGTTCTGCTATCAGGTTGGTGGGCATATTTGCCAGTCTCTCTATGATGAAATAATGATCCAGGGGTGCTCAGAAGTCTCTCCCTCAGTCAGAATGCGGCTCTGATGGTTTAATGTCCATTATACGCAGGAAGCGATGCTGTAAGCCGTATTTACACAGATTGTAATTCTGTCGTGTATCGGCCTTCAGAAGCTGACTTAGTGAGTAGAAGGTGAGGCGTTTGTCGCGCTCCTAACCCATAACCGGTGCTACAGCCGTATATTTAATATCCTGCCCGATATCCGCGCCTCGCTGTCCCCCGCTGCCCTCCATTCTTTAACAGCCGCCTGATCGGCTTCAGCTTTGTAGCGCGTCACCTGCCCGTTATTATATTACCTGCCGTGTTTTGCATGACTGCAGGTAAGTAGTTAGCGTGTACCTTAAAGCTTACATGTCTGATACCCCCTGGGGAGGCAGAGGAATTGCAGGGCTTTCGCAGGTTATTTGCCCCCCTGTCTGGCTTATGTTTAATGAGCGGCCTTACAGTGGAAACCGAGCTCTGACGGTGACAGAGACCGCGCTCCCCGCCGCTCTGGAAGGTATGACTCACAAACCACGCAGAGATTGGGGACTTCATCTTTAACCCCCCGAAAGCGACAGGAAGCCACAATACGTGACCAGGTATACGGGACCCACTCGGCACAGTCATTTCCACAAGTGCCCACTGCCCACGTTCTCACAATTTGCAGCTTCATGCTGCCCCTTTAACACAGATACACCCTGCCGACGGCAACTTCACACCCTGCCGACGGCAACTTCACACCCTGCCGACGGCAACCGGAGACAGTAAATAAATCCTTCAGCTGGCACAATAATGAAGGCTTGGTGACCTGACACTGACATTTAGTGATCAGTTGGCAGGGGGTGTCCTTGGTGCCACCAAATGAATGCGTAGAATCTGAAAACGCTGAAAATCGGTCACCCGGGATTAATAAATATCAAGAGAAGGGAAACTCAAATGTAATCTTCATCCAAACCAAGCCGCTGCGCTTCTTTATGTCCCGCGCAGGGGGGGTCGCAATGCTCCCTAATTCTACGCCATGTCCTGCAGGCGGTGGGAACGGCCTTGCATGATTTTCATTAATCCCCCCCCCCCCGATTTCATTAATCGGTCAGTTTGTTGAAGCTGGATGTTGTCGTTTATTTTGTGTCTGTTAATTGCATAGAATTTCCCCACATTTATTATTATTATTATTTATTTAGCGCCATCTTTGGCAACGCTGTCCAGTGATTTGTCTAAAATATCATCAGATATGGAGTATTTTTGACAAGAACAGCAGCTTATTCCTTTTGAAATTCACCAAGTAAAGGAGGAAGATGTAAAACAAAGTTGGGCTCTTCCTATAAAAAGATTGAAGATTTGCAAAAATAAGATATTTCTGGTTGTCTTTGTTATCCGTCAAGTAACTTTTCTTCTCTCTGCTCTGAATTCCGGTGTCGGAAGCATAAAATGACGATTATTAGCGGGCTCGGGGTGTAGTAATCAGGAAACCTACAATTACGGGATCCTCTACAATGAATTTCTAGTAAATAAATGCATTTCCGAGTGCTGGAAAACACCCTGAAGTCCTCTGCCGTCCGACGCGTTTCTGGTTGGTTTTTCCTCCCACTCCCTCCTGCGATCTCGTGAGCCGGTTCACCATTCCAGGCCTTTCCAGGCTCGCGTCCATCAGATGAAAATAAATAAATAAATGCATTTTCCAGCTGTGATACATTTTCCAAACGCTGCTTAAGGCAGCACGCAACAGACGTGCTCACAGACATATAAACACATTCCCAAAGCCACGGCTCCTCGTGGGTTCATTCCCGACCTGCGTGTCTTTGCACATAGCTGGCACACGGAGGACTAGCGTGTCACCTGCCTGCAATATCGATGGTAACATTGTGATTGTGAAATGATGTGGAATTCTCTACACATCACGGATTCCTTTGCACTGAATTACTCACTCGCGTGTGCAGAGGAGAGCTAGTCATTCATGCGCAGTCGCTCAGTCATACACATTCATACGCGCACTTGCCAAATACCCTGCATTTTTTCTCAGTTTCTTTCATCCTATTTTTAACTGGCGATTCCTTTCCTCTGTTTCTTCCTCCGCCCTTCTCTTTTGCCCCCCTGTGGGATAAGCGGACATGAATGGCTCTGAAATTTTCACAAGGAACATCTGTTTGGGAGGATGAAATTCAGAAGGGGGGAGTCTGCACCTCTGCTGAAGGTTGGGGATTTAAGGTGACCGGCCAAATGCCTTGTGTCAGGAGGCGTGGGTGGAAGTGATGGGACCAACGGATTTCAATCTGCTGTTCTACAAATAAAATGACTTGAGAGATAAAAAAAAACAAAGGACAGTTTGCCCTTTTGTCTGTGAAAGTGAGATTTCATCACGATTCCCTTATTGGCGGTTCCTGAATATAAGACGAGACAAACGACTGATTAAGGCTTTTAGCAGGAAAAACGGGCGACTAGATGGGCTGAATGGGGCTGATCTCCCGGCAAATTCTAGATTTCTATCTTTGTTTACTTTGTTGAACGTCCAGTTGCCTGATCATGGAGGGGTCTTAACGTTCAGTTGCCACCAAAATGTGGTCAGAGTTGCCATCTTTAATGTGTCTCATCTGACGCCAAGGCCTAGGGGTGGGCGCATGTGTGATACACGGACCCGTTCATCGGGATTCCACAAGCTGGGCCATTTTGTGGGGAATCAGAAGCTCGCGGTCAGACTCCATTACATGGCAGCCGCAGATAATGCGTGCTGCTAGTCACTCGGGTTATTAAAGAGTTAATGCGAGAGACCAGACTGTCCCTTGAAGATTCCCCTCCAGCTGCACATGACTTCACTAGAAACACATTTTCTTCTGAGACTCCATTCTTCTTCTCCTCCTCGTGTTTTTTTTTTCCGTTTAATGACCGGCCTCCATCCATCCCTCTCCGGCATCAGCCGCCGGCCGCTTGGCCAATGTGGAGGCCGCGCTGCGTCGAGGCTATGAATGGGAGGCCTCTGTAAATGGCGATCTCTGGGTATGAATCAGATGAGGAGACGGCGGTGGGAGTGATCCTCCCCGGGCTATTTCACTCGCCTCGCACACTCAGCCTTTGTGCCCCTCTTTTGTCTGACTCTATTAATAAAGTGAAATCCAACACATTTATCAGCGGGGGGGGGGGATTTATTGCAGTTTACAAAATGCTGTAAAAAAACAAAACACTTTTTTTGTGAAGTTTCATATTTCCTGAATAATGTGCGGAAACCGTTTAGTTTCTTTTGTAAAATGTATGCCAGCGAAAAGTTAATCTTTATCACACCACTAACCCCAAGGCTCACCCCAAATACTCGGCATAGCTGACACACACTCACGCTAACACACACACTGACAGCAAATACTAACACACACGCTAACATGAAACACTAACATATACATACATGCTGACACACTAGGAAACATGCATGCTCATGCCAACACCATACACACACACTCTAGCACCATACAGTAACATACACATGCTCAGATAACACATGCACACTCAAATACCACACTAACACCATACAGTGACACACACTAACTCCATACAGTGACACACACTAACTCCATACAGTGACACACACTAACACCATAACAGTGACACACACTAACACCATACAGTGACACACACTAACATACAGTGACACACACTAACTCATACGTGACACACCTAACTCCATACAGTGACACACACTAACTCCATACAGTGACACACACTAACTCCATACAGTGACACACACTCACATGCCCATAGATATACATACATTCCCTGTTACCTCGCGCTGAGCTCCGTGTTCCTCGGTTGCACTCTCCATGTGAGGGTAACGTTATGGGTGTTCCGTTATGGGTGTTCCGTTATGTGTGTTACGTTATGTGTGTTCCGTTATGTGTGTTCCGTTATGTGTGTTACGTTTTATGTGTGTTACGTGTTGTGTGTTACGTTATGTGTGTTACGTTATGTGTGTACGTTATGTGTGTGTACGTTATGTGTGTTACGTTATGTGTGTTCCGTTATGTGTGTTACGTTATGTGTGTTCCGTTATGTGTGTTACGTGGCACGCCTGATTATATGCCACTGAGTTCATCAAACAGACGCACTCACTTCTTATCGAATCATATATTTAACCTGCGTCTCAATATTTGACAGATAAATATAATTATGCTGTTTTTTGGAACTTATCCTATATTAAATGATTTATATTATTAGCTCCAAAAAAAAGAGAGCACCGGATCCTCTGAATAAGCATATTTGTGTGTGAGTTGTGTGTGTGTGAATTGTGTACATGTGTGTGAATTGTGTACATGTGTGTGAATTGTGTACGTGTGTGTGAATTGTGTATGTGTGTATATGTGTATAAATAAATATATATGTTTAAAAATTGTCTGGAATTGAAGCAAATAATTATAAATCCAGCAATTAGTTCCAGGGTCTCAGCTTTTACATTCCTTGTAGAATTGAACGTCTTGGGTAACCCTTTCTCTGCCGCTCCTTGGGAAAATCATTGTGTTTAAGCTCTAGGACATGTGTTTCTCTTAATGCCATTATTATTATTAATGTGCAGCAGGGCTCCTCGCCTCCCCCATTTTCCCAGCTATGGGTCGCATGCGCAGCTTGCTGGGTTTAGCAGAGATCCCCCCTCTGTGGTCTCTGTCCAGATGTTCTCTGTGTTTAATGTGACGCAGGATCCACTTCTTCATTAAAAGCATCAGCTGGGATGCTGCAGCTGGAAGGGGAAGGTGGGGGGGCGGTCGGGGTAGGAGGCTCCGTGGTGGGAAACGCTGCACTTATGAGGTGAAAGTTTTGAGGTTATAGGGTGAGGTGTAAGTGGATTGTGAACGTTGGAGAAGGAGGGAGAGGGAAGGTAATGGAGGAGCGTGAAGGGAAATGGCAGAGGGATCCTGTCAGTAAAAGAATATAAAAAATTTAGGTTTTTGGAGAATCAGACAGGCTGGATGGGATTTGTCTGCCAAACACCGACCACCGATAATGGCCACTGTAGCTGGGAGTGAGATATGAAGGGCGCTGGGCAGAGTCATGGCCGGTGGGGAGAGTCATGGCTGGTGGGGAGAGTCATGGCCGGTGGGAGAGTTATGGCGGTGGGCAGAGTCATGGGCTGGTGGCAGAGTACCATGGTGGGGTGGGGCAGAGTCATGGCTGGTGGGAGAGTCATGCGGTGGGCGAGAGTGATGGCCGGTGGGGAAGACTCATGGTCGGTGGGGAGAGTCAATGGCGGTGGGAGAGTATGACCGGTGGGGCGAGCATGGCTGGTGGGGAGAGTCATGGCCGGTGGGGGAGAGTCATGGCCGACTGGGGAGAGTTCTGGCTGGTGGGGAGAGTCATGGCACGGTGGGTGAGAGGTATCACTCCGCGCTCGGAGAGAGAGATCATGGAGCCGGCCTTGCGCGTGGAGAGAGTCATGGCTGGTGGGGAGAGTCATGACCGGTGGGGAGAGTCATGGCCGGTGGGGAGAGTCATGGCCGGTGGGGAGAGTCATTGGTTTTTAGTGGCTGTCAATTGTCAAGGAACTTATGGAAGGGAACAGGATACATTATAACATTATTTTTGTTAAAATGGAATTGTTTCGGTTTGATGTTTTTTGCCGGCCGTGGGATCCTATTGGCTGTTTGCGTTGCGGTCCTGGTGGTTCCATGACTCTGGCGATGGGGTGACTGGTGAGGGTCCCGAGAGGGGGGCTGCGTGGAAGGAGCGGCTGATGTGAGTGATGACACGTAGGAAATATTAAGGAACAATCCAGTGAATGTGAAATAAGGAGGATCGGGATTAGGAGAAAGAAGTTGGGCGCATGAAGGAGCCGTCAGCTCGCTCCCCCTCCCCAAAAATAAACACGAATAAAATAAAGGGAAAGATGGCAGGAGGCTTTAAACATTCAGGCCACTGGGGGTCTGAAGGTTATGGGAAAAGAGGAAGCCTTCCCTGTAATCAGCTCGGCGCACACTTCCCTTACTGAAACAAACCAGAGCCCTCGCATCATTAACCCCCGCTGTCCCAGGCAGCCAGCACCCTCGCTACATGCAGCTTGCCTTTCAAACCAAAGGCTTGGCTCGAAGTGTTTCATTGCGCTTTAAAGATGGCGCTCGTTTTCTGCCCCCCCTAAGACACGGCTGAAAAGCTGCGCTGCGGAATGCGTCGGCTTCTTTCCACCGTAACGTCCTTCAGCCTCCGTTATCTCCTTCATCCAATGCTGAGCGATGCTGGTCGCTCTTCTCTTGTTTTTTAACCCCGTTTTTTTTGCGTTTGAGGCGCCACGGTTTTAACGTACGGGGTTACTGGAAATATTTCTGAATTCTCAGCCTATTGCTAAACCAGTAAATGACTGAGCGGCTTGTAAATACCGGGACTTCTTTAAGGCTGTTACACATTATGAATGCTATTAACCCTTTAGCTGCACAAGGGGGTGCTATGTGTGTTTATTCACTCCTCTGCGTTGGCCAATATCCCCGGACCCCCGCACTTACACCCCACTTTTTTTGTACCATAGAAATATGTACGACATCTGGTTCTCACTCCTCTGGCACTGAAAATGTTAAATAATAACCCAGCCGCAAATACTTATAGACTATTTTCTCTGTATACTTCATATCATTCCCGGCATTTGTAAATGGTAGTAGATACATGTTCCCATTTCCTGGAGTATAATCTAATCCTAATCTAATAATGCAAAATGTTATTTAACACTGAAATTCACTAAAAATTCTGAGTATAACAGACATTTTTTCTGTATTTCGTGTACGTATTTTTTTTACGGGACTCGTCGTGTTTGGCTCTGCGTCGGCTGCCCGGTCTGAGCGCAAAGTATTTGCTTTTAGTTTATTTTCTTTTTAATAATTCTTATTTTGGGGTTTATTTACTTTTGTTGCAGGCGGTAGGTTAATAACTCGTTATTGGTGGTAAATATCCTGTTTTTAGAGCTCTTGGATTTGAAAGTATTCCCATTTTCCTCTTTTCTGAATGAATGAACTTTTCTTTTCTGATTCAGAGTCCGCTCCTGGCAGCTGCTGAGACTCACATGTATGCATGCGCTGCTCTGACGGGCCCAGCCAGACCCGGCTGCTGTCGCTGCTACATACGTGTTCACGATGAGCTCATGTGCTCGATGTTTCATCAATGAAAAAGTTGTTTCCTAATTTTCCATTCAGGTTAGCGCCAAGAGCTTGCAGTCATCGGTGTCCTGAGAAATGAGGAGGTTATGTGTGAAGAGCACTTCTGGGGCTGTTACCATGGAAATCAAAGGAACGTTCCTGCAGATTGCTCCACATTTGCCATGTTAAACCTATACTTGGCTCAGCAGTCCCAGCAGCGCTTGGCCTCGGTCCACTTAAGCAAACGTTCCGACCCTAATTGTTCCTATTTTGCTGCTTGTGTGCCAGGGTCCTGACAGAACTGCTTGCGACCGCGCATGCTCTGTACCCGAATCAGGCATGGCGCCTGTGGAAATGGGGGGTTGTTCTGGGGGTCAGCGGTCATGCTGTGATGTCCCAATAGTAACATTCATGCGATCTACGTGTGACATTACCTGACTTGGGCTTTTCTGGTGTTGCTATATGAGATTATAGGAGATCCTGAAATCTATAGGTGGCCCTTCCAGAGAAGCCTCCGCTCTCCTAAAACTCTGAGCCACTTAACGTTCCTGCGTGGAATCCGCGGCATTAGTGACAGCGCAGGGAATGCGATTCGTTGCGCGTTGCGGTCCTTGTGTTCAGCCGCATTAGTGCTGTTAGTTTTTTTTTAAGACTTTAAGGGCAGAATGCTGAGCAGCCAATAGGAGACGAGCAGTCTGTCACATGATCAGATGGTATATATAACATATTATCCTGTGTATCTCAGGCTTACTTGAAGTTTCCTGAAATGGCAAGAAGTAGAGGCCTCTCTCCGGCACAAAACTCCTATAAACTCGTGTTTTAGTGGATATTTCACCCAGATTTTTCAGCTGTTTAAACCCTGAAGACCCCTAAATGTCTATAAAACGATCCACGCAGGCCGCATGTGGGTTATTGTAGGATCCGATGTTGGCTCGCACACGGGTCAGGGCATGATATTAGGAACCAGCGTGTCCACCCTGCGTATATATAGTGGGTGCCGGTTGCCGGGCAACTTGGGCATTTGTCTGGGGTGGCTGGACAGGTCGGTGCAGACAGTCACCATAGAAAATGCCCCCAATGTGCATGTCATCTAGTACAGGGGTCAACTAATACAGTCGCATCTAAGTGTGGGGGCAAAAGATCAGAACAGCCCCGTAGGGAAAGAATAGGACGGAGGGGCCCCATGAATGAAGTGCCGGACGAGGTACCCCGTTGAATGCCTAGTGTTAAGGGATGACTAGGCAAAAATTTTGGCACTTAAGGTGTTAAGGCTTTGAGGTACGTGCAAGACCTGAGAGAGGAGGTAATTGCCCTCCCTGAGGGGTATATATTAAGGGGGGTTTATGCCATAGGATCAAGGTTTTTTACGCTGGTACGGTGCAGGAGTTAACCATCTAGGTACCGTTACTTGTGGTGCACAGAGGTGTAAGTGCCGGACACTCCGGGGCATCTGCCCCTGTGAATCGTATGGTCATGTGACTGCCTCGCTAGGGGACGCCGGCAGTTCCAGCAGGGATACAGGTGGACACGCCCACACCAGCAGGGATACAGGTGGAGACGCCCACACCAGCAGGGATACAGGTAGACACGCCCACACCAGCAGGGTACTTCATGGTTATGATTGGTTATCGTTGTTATTTTGATGGTAAATGTTTATATACTGGGTCAAAATATGTTTGGCTAATAAATGGCTATAAAACTTATAAACGATGTAAACATTTAATAAAGGTTGAGTGTCGCGGTGCTGCGTTATATGCGGTCCGCACCGCCGACAAAATAAAATCCATAGTTGGCGATTAATAAAGTTTTGAAATCTTATTTAGAAGGGGGGGGGGAATGAAAACTGGACGCTGCTTCATTCATGTGCTTTGCACCGACATTCTGAATGTATGGAAAGACATGGAGGGTCTGTGACGGAGCGCCCGGGACGCTGCCCCTCTATACGCCAGCGCAGAGCGGTCTCGCTTTTCATTGCCCCGGGGGCCGCGGCGCTCCCATACATTGGGATAATAAGCTCGTTAAATGTCGTAACTTTAGAATCTTTACGCTGGGAATCCATCGCGGCTCCGTGCGGCATCCTTACTGAGCGCAGAGCTCGCATCCAGTTACATGTTGGACAGAGATCAGGAACGGGACCCCTCACCCCCTCTGGAGTGTGAGCGTGATCTTATCGGTGGTCCTCGCTCCCCAGCTTGGCCGTCTCTGCTCTCATTAAGACTTGTTTATAAACCAAGAGATATTTTTAGTTTCCGGATTATGGTCGCCAGGGCAGATTCCTCTTCGGAACGGGGCCAGGGGGGAGCTGGGAACGGGGTTATGTAAACTGTGGGAACTGTGTGCCTGACCCACGGGGGTTTAACCCTTTTAACCCATGAAGTACCGTGTCAAGCCGCAATTTATAGCCGTCCTTCTGCTGTGCTAATAAGTGGGAATGCGTAATGGTTATGGGGAAATATTTAATATATAAACCAAACGGAGCCGCAAAACACGTAAAAAGACGAGTGACCGGAATCCGCGGTCTTCATAAAGCGGAAAGGCGCTTCGCGTTAATAGGGACTGAAATGTTTGAGCCACCGGCAGAATCAGAGAGATGGGATCTATGTTCATAAAGTGATACCCGGCAACCTCATCGCCTCAGCAGAACCTGATCTATGGCTTTCAGATCAGCCAGGGATATAACCCGGCAGGGTTCTCTTTTGGGATCCAGTCCCGAGACGTATGGGTTCTAGAACGAGTGATGTTATCTATGTTGGTCAGACGCTTGGAGCCGTGTAAGAGCCGTTATTGATTTATTTCATGAAGCCATTAGGAGGAGGTAATGCGGCCTGAACTATGAGGACCATCCGCAGGGCTTTGGCTGGAAGACGCTCTTCTGATGACGCAGAGATGTGAAAAAGTATTGGCCCTTTCCTCGTTTCTTCTATTTTTGCATCAAATTTCCATGTTTCCGATCATTTTAACACAAAACAAACACAACTTGAGTAAACAGAACACGGAACTTTCATGTCTTAATCTAAACCCTTTTTGTGAAAAGTAAAGCTAATTACTGGTTTGGCCGCCATTGATGTACTTTGTACCATCTTATCCCAAAAGTCTTGGGGTCATCGAGATGTTTTTATTAAAATGTAAGGC
The DNA here is from genome assembly GCA_009364415.1 of Spea multiplicata. NCBI lineage: Eukaryota > Metazoa > Chordata > Amphibia > Anura > Pelobatidae > Spea > Spea multiplicata. Next base: position 33,019 of record VKOC01004866.1, read on the forward strand.
GAGTCTTTGTGTTCTTTTTGGTCAGCGGTTTGGTTCTCGGCTTGGGTGAGATTTTTTGCTCGTTCTCTTATTGGGATTCAGGAACCCCGACTTTAACCGAGGCAGGCGAGGCCGGCGCTTCTCTCCCGGACAAGTCGATGATTTCTTGGAGGAATCCTGGGAAGGTTCTCTGCCGGTCCACATGTTCTCCGTTTGTAGATAATGCTCAACACCGAAGGTTCGCTGGCATCCCAGAGCCTTAGAAATGGCTTTTAACCCTTTCCAGACTGATTGATATCCATGACTTTGTTTCACTTCTATTCTTGAGTTTCTTCAGGTGGCGACATCATGCGCTGCTTTTTGAGACCTTTCAGCCGACTTCGCTTTGTAAGACGGGTTCTGTTTAATTGATGTTTAGATCCAGCAGGGCTGGCAGTAATCACCCCGGGGTGCGTTTAGCAGAATTAAACCCAACTATTGATTACATTTGGCTGATTTAGTAACTAAGGGGGCAATTACTTTTTCACATCGGGCCGGGTGGGAGAGCGTTCATCCCTCTGTATAAGACACGATGCGTTTTGTGTTACTCGGGTAATCTTTGTCTTATATTAAAGTTAGTTGATGATCCAAAACATTTAAACCGGATAAATATAAATTATAGAAGAATTCTGGAAGAAGGCAAATACTTTTTCACAGATTTTGCATATCAGGGGTTATCGTGACGTAAGATGTCGGCCCGGTGAGGAGGGTGCCGGCGGTTTATTCATTTCCACGCCGTGATTCAGTATGGGAGATGCTCGGCACTGATATATAAACGTATACCGGCCGCTGGGTGATAAGAGAAACGATTTTGTGTCTCTCCCCAGAACCGGTTATAAGTTAATAGTGAAGCAGAACCCTTCGCTGAGTACCGGGCCGCAGTATTAAAGGCAGTGTCTGAGCTCAGCCTTCGGGATTCTTCTCGCTACGCTTCTTTAATGACGACGCCAGCGCAATTCTTAATGTCTCCAGAATGTTCCGTTGAGGGAGTTCTGGAGGGCACCTCAACCCCCAAAAACAAAACTTTTAGAGAAGTGGACTGGGCTGGACCGGTGCCAAGTCATGGGGGTCAATTCATTCTTCATTTGCTCCAAGTGTGTATGAATTAACCTCAAGTTTAGAATAAGCTAAATTCTTGAGTAGAGTTCTGGAGACCCCAGAAGGATATTGACATTCTGGAGAGAGTTCAGACGAGGGCTTGGGGGGGAGAGGAGAAAGAGAAGGGATGAGAGAGAGAGACGAGGGAGAAAAGAGAGAGGGGATGAGAGAAATTTAAACACATAGAGATTTAACAAGGACGTTTATTTCTAACGAAGAGAAATCTTACAAGAGACCAGAATCTATCTCTAGAGGCTTATATGGAATAGAAGGAAGTTTTACTTATAGATAGGTGGAGCAGCCTGCCAGCAGAAGTGGTAGAATCTAATACCTTTCCACCCTCAATCATTTCTGAGCTTACTTACAAACATTCATAAACTGTGAAATGAAGCCCAGTAAACAGGGGGGGGGTCTCCTGGAGCGTTATTTTTGGGGACATCTTCCTTGTCCTTAGTTTTAAAGTCGCCAGCTGTGTGTTACGGGACCCTCCGTGATTCAGATCTTATAGGCGACGGCTTTCCTGGAAACATATAAATGACTTGGTCGCTCAGCAGTTCCTCCTTCGCTAATCTATCCCCAGGGCATTCTGATTTTTAGCTTTATTTTTGAGTGATGATAATATCTCAATTCACTTCCCCCAAAATATGGTGATTTCAGGAATGGAAAAATGATAAAAAATGATTAAAAAAACCTCAATGATTCCAATCATCTTTATTAGCTGCCACTGGCTGCCCATTTCAATGGCCTGGTTTATTACGCCTGCGCAGCTTGTAGTCCACGAGCCAAGTAAAAGTTACTCAAATGAGGACAGGCTGAAGGTGCTTATGAGGCGCTCGTGGCGGTAAAACGAGTGAAAGCACCGTAACATTCTAGTAACCGGTTATTTTTCTGCTCTGAAGATTGAATGCGGCTGGTTTCACTTCTTTAAATTAGAAACTTTCACTTTATAATCTAAATTACAAATATCCACCCGGCTGACGCACGTCATGTTCCTGCCCCACTCCACGCTCAGTCATTCTTTCCTGCCCCACTCCACGCTCAGTCATGTTCCTGC
>VKOC01004867.1:0-55528 GCA_009364415.1 Spea multiplicata
TATATATATTGTATAACCTTTCTGAGGCCGCTAATCAGTCTCTGTTCTGTTGATCTCGGTTTTAGGCACTTGTTTTCATGATGGCATGGAAAATCATAAGGGTTTTCTTTACTTATTTGTTTATTTAAACCCTATACACCCTGCCTTCTTTTCATAAAGTTTTTAATCTTTTAGAATACAATCCGTTATAGGCAGATGCATATGATAGCTGAGTATTCCCTCTGAATGTCCATGTCGTCCCCCCATATGCATATCCCCCCCCCCCCAGTTCCTAGGCTCCTGCTAGTGAGCCTCAGCACTGGCTTGGAGATGGTTCTGAGGATCCAATAATAAGAACCCCTATGCACTCCCTTTGCTTTCTATGGCAGGGTTTTCATCAGGATCTCAGAGGAAGCCTATGCTGCAACTTTTCCTACGGTCAATTATGAAAGACCAACCCTGGTGCCATCCTATAAATTTATCATGCAGGGAATAATTATTTATTGATTTTTGCAATTTACAATTGATCAGAGAAGCACAAAGGAAATGTTGTCAGGCGTTTGAGGAAGAGGTACATGCAGGGCCCGGTACTTTTAGGTGAATACCAGCTTATGCTTGTAGCAATGTGAGTTTCAGGACTCTTTATCACTTGGTTACATGCTTGGGGTCATTCCGTATTCCATGTCTTTTCCTGTCTTCCTCAAGGCATTAGTGGTGGATACAAGTGACTCGTACTTTGAGCGTGGAAGGAAATTGGCCCTTATATCTATTGTATTTACATACGATTCATATATCTATTGTATTTACATACGATTCAATCATGTATGTGTTTATACATTAGGAATCAAAAGGAATACAATGCACCTTTTTAATTACACACGCGGTGCATTATCTGGCAATCATACCTGCTTTTTGAACTCTATGGATTAATGCTTTTAATAAATGCATTAAAGCAGGTATTGAGCAATGTTACGAGTGGCCTACCTGCCACTGGGGCCGAGCTTTCCTCTTTAACTTGAAACAAATATGAAAAGCGTGTGCAACCAAAATCACATCTGTATGGCAAACATTGCCCTGTTATTTCATGTAACTCACATCGGCCATGAGTGAGAAGTTCTGTTACAGAAATCTTGTAATTATTGTGTTGTGAAGCATCTCTGCTATCTATTGAAAGCATGTTTAAATGTGTTAATGAATTAACCTGTTGACTGTTAAGGGCTCATCACTAAGACCTGAGGCCTGATTTAATTCTGGCATTTTCTCTGCACATCTGCTCGCCTGTATCCTATTCACAGGGGGACCCTCCGAAATGATCTGCATCACCGGCTTGTAGATACATCCCAGAAAAGATCCAATGCTGAGTGAGGAGTCCGTTTTGCACCTGATGCCCCCTGTGGTTTCTTGTGAAATTGCAAGAAAAATAAATCCACAGAAGAATTCAGAATTGTTCCAGGATATGAAATAATGTTATTTTTATTTTATTAACACAATTAATTCATTCCCAGTAATACAATGAGTGAATTGTGAAATACTTTTATGTCACCTTCACAGAGAAACCCAGAGCACCGCACATTCATCCGCACCGGTTAATCCTTTCTCTTTAGGAATGCATTACAGGTATCACAATTAGAGAAATGCAAACCGTCTTTGTTTATTTTCGTTTTCATCCTTTCCTCCTTGTCCATTAGAGCTGTAATTACGAGCCATTTATCTGCACTGAGCTGTCATCACTACTGGTTTCTTTATGGGATTATTCATTGACAATTTAAAAACAATAAAAACAAATACAAATAAAAAGTTGAACCTGCAGAAGGTCAACCTAGAGGCCAAAATCAACCGAAACTGACTACCGTGTAGCTTCATCTCCAGGAATGTGCCAAAGGCGACAGAACATGCCATTAACTCTCTGCGGTTACTGGCAGCTCTCAGCGTCAAACCACAAGGCTGCTCCATTCCGAAATAGCCTCTGTAATCACTCACGGGCCTGCGCGACTGCAACTACCCCTCAGCATGAAATGCCCCGTTCTGTCACAACGTTATTTAGAAAGGGTAGAAAACGAATAATAAAAATCCTATTCATAAACACCCACACTGCTGAAATGTTGGGGTTTAGCTTAGTTGTATCTGAAAATAGGTTTGTTTCTCTACTTTTATGACCTTTTTTCATTATAATCTGGTAATGTATTTTTAATGACATCTTTGTTTTTGTATCTTTGTAAATGCAGATACCTTATTAAAAATGTTTATAAAGAAAGAAGTGTGCTTTTTACTCTTTTATAGAAAAGGGAAGCTTGTTATAAAGTGGCTTAGTATCTACTTAAAAAAATAATATTTGTACATTCATTACATGGCCATAACATGGCTCTTCCTTATCTTCTAAATAAGCATTACTATAAATAAGAAACCATTCACCAAGCACGGAATCTGTATGCAGTCTTAAATACGACTGTAAATTCTGGGTCAATTCTGGTCAATTCTGGATAAAGTGATGGAAATATAGATGATTTGGTTATTCTACATATGCTTGGCCACCTAATGTAAAAGAACCCCTAGCATGTTTATCGGGGGGATGTAGGATTTGCAGATTGCACTCATTGAGTGTGCTCTGACCGTGTTTATTTTCTATTTATTTATCATTTATTTTCTGTGCAATAAGTCAGGTTATTTTTATTGTGATGAATATCGGCCAAACTGTTAATAACTTTGAGGAAGTGTAAGCATCAACTTTAGTAGCAATTATCTCAAATGTGGGTGTGTGGATTGTAGGATTTCCAAAACTCAACGGAGGCCACAAATTGAGCTGCTTCAACCTGCTTCGGATGAGTCCTATTAATGAATCAGAGGTAACAGAACTGGAAAAGGAGGAGTGTGTCACCCATCGTTCAAGTGATTTGATCGTGTTCAGGAGCATAATGAAGCTGGGAGTTTCCTGGCCAGAACAATGGTGCCTCTGTCAGGTGCGCGCCTACCAATAAGCATTTCATCATAACATAAACATCGTTATTAATAATCGTTATTAACTAATATATTGAGCACTCAAAGGAAGGTGCCCATTCATTTTGGATGTCACAAAAGTGATCACTGAACCAAAAACATTTCTTGTAAAGCTGGTTCAACAAATACGATATCATCATCCAAACGTTCTGATGCAGCTGGGCTGAGTCTTGCACCGGGACCTGCATTAGAACAAGGTAGCGGGGGAGGGGGATGACAGTTGAAGCTTCTTCAGATAAACACATTTTTACCCAAAAGGTGTATTAAAAAAATATTTCTTTATGCTACAATGCACCCTCATGCAGAGGTGTCAGGGTTGAACAAATTTGTGCGGAATGTCACGCAAAACGTTTTAGAGACCCAGTTTGACTTTTAGAAGCCAGGAAGAGTTGTGATGACTTAAAATAGCACAGAATGGTAGTTAGCGTTAATGTCATGAGTGTTCACTGCCTTGTTTCTGTCGTTGGCTAAGCCCTGGAGGGAGCACAGCAGCTTGACCAAATGCCGTTCAATTGACTAGCGGGGCTTTAATAATATCTACTTCGCATAGATCAGTGCTGGGGACTTAAGCAAGGGAAAACGTTAGATCAGATAATGTATTCAAAGGGATTTAACTGCTCAACGGTGGCTGGCGCAGGCCATATTTATCTGCAAGGTTAGAATAATAACATTCCTGTATCTACCGTATATTCCCTGCCCTGAAGTAAACCTTTAACCATGCCAAATATTGCCCCATTAATGTTTTCTTAAGGAATGGTTCATTTTAATGTAGCCACATAACACAGAATGGAGGCTTCTCTATGTGGGACAACACCTTTACTACATATACATATAAAATAAATAAGGAGTTCTAGAAATATTTTATTTACTCAAATATGTTATTTTGCTTAATTGTTTTGAACAGCTTGTCATGTAGAGGCGATCCTGTATGTGCCAATCATCAAACTCTGATCAGTTGATGCTGCTGTTCTGACCATAATCATTGGCCATGATAACGAGAAAGTCGGCACTAAGTAACCCAGTTTGCTAAGCATTGCTGTCATGTTTATTCTACTTATGTAAACATCACATAAACATTTGCGTTGCCAAATAGGTAGATCTATTATAGTTTCGAGTACACATTGCATGTACGCAAACGAGCATGCAGGGTATCATTAAATATTGAAATATCAGTAATTAACATTTTTTGCACATTTTCAACAAGCAGCCACAGGGGTGCTTGTAATTTCACTAAAATGTGATATGAAGGTATGCACAAATTATACAGGATACTAATTATATAGGGAATTAAGTGACGGTAGCATGATCAATCATACAGGATTGGGTTTGTTGAGTGGATTGATAGCGGACACACTGTCTGTTTAATTGCGTGTGAATTGTCCCATGTAAAGTGTGTATGTTAAAGGGGATGCAGTTTTTCATCTATTGGTTTACAAATGTTTTTATTTTCATATTCCTAAAATAAAGCGTATATTGCAGACCCCCCACCATTTCAGTTCACCAAAGGGAGTCACTTTTGTTTAAGGGGTGTGATTAGATGATTAGGAAATTAGGCTTTACAAAGACTTTGTATGTGACTTTGCGACCTACAATAAAATCTCAGGAATAATGCTGACTCCCCCATAACTATTTTATTTTACTTTTTGTTTTAAATTCTGAGAGACTTGGACTAGGGATGCACTCAGATCCTTCTCAGGATTGTAAATGTACAAAGGGTGTTCAATACAGCCAATCTAATTGAAGGTTGTGCGTTGTTATAAAGTCTAACCATCATTCCTTGTATTTATTAGTCTACCATGTTCTGCCTGCTCACGTTGGTCTGATAAATCGCTATACTCCTAGTCCATACAAGCATTATATATTAGGTAGAAAAAATATGGAAAGGTCATGCACAATGGGTTCAGTTCAGGGTTAAGCAGATATTTTTTGATCAATTACCCAGGAAAACGCAATTAATATCCCACCAAGGATAGACACGGATGACTCCGTAACATCTCATAAAGTAAGGGAGTTAAAGAATGCACAGAAAACTCTACAAGAAAAAAGTCTGGGGTTCCTAGCAGACCGTTTTTTCTGCTCCGCCATCTGTGTGTCGTGGTTGGTATTACTCTGAAAGAGTAGGCGCTCACCAGATTGGTATTTTTGGAGGTTTTTTTTAAGTATGTTGTCTTTATTTTTTTTATTTTTCTCTACTGCCTTTTTTCCTTGGGCTTAAAATAACCGGTCCTGGAATAATCCAGTGTTGTTGGTTAACATTGATAAGATCTATTTTGTAGCTTCAAGCCAAAGATAAATATTGGTTAACCCTAAATGGTAAGATTTCTCCATTGAGATCTGTAGGTATGTTTTGGTGTATCAGAGGTGTTCGGGAAAACACTATTTGGCTCCAGGTTCTGGCACCAGCTCGCCTATTTCCATTGCTCCGAGAGTTTTGGCATTGCTGTTGAAGCGATTTATTAATGATAATTTAGGATGGCATGACACTTTTTTGATAGATTTAGCTGAACCACCAAAAATAACAACATTTTCCTGTGATCTCCTGCACACTCCCACAGCTGCTTCTGAGCCTTCCTTATGTCACTCCTCTTGAAAGATTACAATAGAGGCTGTGTTGCTGCAAAATCCTAAATGCGCAAGTTTTAACAAAGCGGCAAGGCGAGGCTCAGTATTGTATCAGGAAAGGCACTGCCCAGGCAACCCAACAATATCATCCTAGTGTTTATTCAAGGCCTTCACTGAAAGCCCATAAATGACTACGTGTCTAGCATTCACCATGAAAGGGCAACACCGAAAAATGACTTCCTAGGCAGGTAAAAACATTGGGCCCATCATACCTTTCATGGGGATGGTGAGGTGTGGCAAATGCTGGCCAAACTGCTGGTCAGGAAGCCTCATGATATAGAATACTGGATTTAAAGGGCCTTATCAGACGAAGAAGAAAAATCTCAATATGTTCTTCCTAATGTTACAGACTTTGTGAAGGACATTATACTACAATACGCACCACTGTTTTTTATATGGACCCTTTGTCTACCCCTTGAGATGGGAAAAGGGTTCTCTGCCGCAGGCTCAGCCATCGCGCTCACTTCATTCGCAAACATTCAGTCCCCTCTGACTCCGATAGGAATTATGTGCATTTGGCCCTTTGCATGAGTGTAAAAATGTAGAAAGCAGATATTCACCAGTCAGATTATAAAAAATAAAAACTAATTAACTTTCATTAAAAAATAGATACTTTATTATAAACTGTATTCCCAAACATGATTAGATATCAGCATAAGTAGTTGAGGCCTTTAACAGTTATAGAGTACACAGGCGTGTAAACAAGAGACATGTCCTGTTATAATGTTACAATGTTCCTGAGCTGTGCAGACATAGGGTGATGCTTATGCCTGCTTGTAGTTGGTTGACAAAGATCCCTCGGACTCGGATGGCTACGATTAAGGAGGTCACCATGATGTGGCATTAATGTCACGAGACAACTCCGAGCACTAATGGCTCCCTGCATGAATTGCTACAGATACAGTTTTCTTCTGCTGGACACTAGACATGACCAGCTACCCACATATAAAATGCTGATTTAAGAAGAAAAACCTTAAGGATGGAGGGGGGGGGTCTTAAGGCATCATAAGGTCTGGAGAATGGGGCAATTTTAATGGAAAATGCTAGGAGAATTAGATGTATTCCTGCACTTGAGTCTCTCTTGCTCCTTAGCTGAGAACTCACATCCATTAAGCATAATATGCGCTGCAGTATAGGAATAAACTCACTTGTAGATTTCTGCTGGTTATAGATCTATTATTAGTTTGTATTTTCTTAGTTAAAGGTAAAGATTAGTGCCTGCAGACAAATGTTGTATGTAATGTATTTAATTGAAAGTATGTAACATGTATATGTGTATTGCGGATGTCAGTGTGTATTTTTCGTTAGGCTGTATATTACAAGGCTGCCCTTGCGGGATCATGCGCATCTCATGGATTTCTTTTTCTTGTTGTGTTGTAAAGTAGTAGTTTGCTCTGGCCTCTCCTGAGCTGCTGAAATATACATTATGCAGGGCCAGCTTAGCTCTTCTTGCAGGAAAAACTTACCATGGTTGGCACTTCCCAATGAATAGTGGGGATAGACTATTGAAACAACAACTGTCCTGAGGTGAAAGGCTGGCCTGGACTCCACATCTGGCAAACCAGGCAGATGCCTCCCCATACCTTTACTGGCACTCATGGTTAAATAAAACTTGTGTTTTAAGTCTGCGGCCACCGACTGCATGGTAAACAGAAGAATGTAAGAACATAGCGTGTAGCGTTCTGAATCCAGCAGATTACTGCTTATGTCATTTTATTGGCCGCTGGCTTTTAATGCCCAGCCTGGACCTGCTGATAGGGCAATTCAACTTGACATTGGTTAGCTGGGAAAAATCCCTCAAAATTTAAGCACTTTCAAATTGAATAAAACAAATCAACTGCATTATTGCAAAAGATACCAGTCCAGGTCTCATAAACTACAAGTATGCTGGGTTTGAAGAGACAGTAAGGACCATGACTGACAGACCAGACAGCCCTTTTACCTCTTTCAGCACCCAAAACAAAATCATTAAGAAAACAAAAAAATAGCAAACGCTACAAAGCTTATCCATTTAAATGATGCACAACCAAATACCAATAGACAATATCATCAGGGAGATTGCATCTTTTCTGTTTAAACGCCTTCTCTACTTGGGTATTGATAAGCACGATACCTCATAATAGAACATCTGCTTTTAGTCCCACATCTTAGAAGACATTTTCCCATAGATTACAAATGCAAGGGCGTACCTTTTTACAAAACAGAGCTAGGCTGAGCTGATGTCCCAATATGTGGTTATATTTACGCTCTTGCAACTTTTTGTCCGAAATCTGTTTTATAAACCATGGCAATTCTTTTCAGGGGTTTAGAAGCTAACAGCTTAGCAACTCTTCTCAAACCTTCCTACCAAGGTATTTTTCCCTCTGTCTGGAATTTGGGGGGGTTCCATGTGTTTTATTCACCCATATTGGAATTAATATACCAGAGAAGGTTATGGTAGGACTGTTCTGCAGACACTTGTAATATTCCTTTAGTTTTACGACGTTTAACATGCAAAATAAAGGCACTTAATTCAAGGCATTCCCAAGTCACAATGGGGAAACACTTTCTTTTCCACGGCAGTTCCTGGCACAAAAATAAAGAACACTATATACACTGTCCAATTGTTTTACAAACACAGCAAACATCCCTGTCATATTAACACAGTAAGAGACTCCTTTGGCATTACTCATGGAGATTTTCCATTCTCGTACATGGCAGCTTTAACCGCTTCACTTTTAGGTGAAAGGAAATAGTGGGAGATTCCTGTAACCAACATGTCCTGAACACGTACTGAGTCCGCAGAGCCCACCTGGGTCATTCCAGCAGCTCTATGTCCAGAATTATCTATAGTTTGTTTTGTCAGATGCTGTCCATTTAGACCAAGGCAGTTCCTTCACTGGACGAGACCTCGGATGATGATGGCGGTGGCAACGTCGGTGAAGGAGACTCAAGATTCTTGTATTCGTCTTCCACAGTCACCTGGAGCATTTTCTGACCATCCTCGTTGTCTTCTGATTCTTTAGCCTGCTTCTCCTCCTCATCTTCTTCAAGTTCTGAAGCTTGTGCCAGTCTGCTCAGCCTCTCCTCAGCCTCTATTTCTTCAGAAGTAGGGATGGAATTTTTCTTAGGACGTCCTTTGGGCTTGGTGGGCGCCTCTTGTCCACCTTTGAGCACCTGATTGGAGAAAGGGGATTGTTTTATTCACAATTATTACTTGCAGAGCCTTGTTAAAGAAGATTTGATCAAAAAGATATCTTGCATTCACCAAAGACAGAGTGACATTACATAGAGTGGTGAATAGGAAAATCACTACATTGACACGAGACTGTAATGTTCTTCAAGGTTTAGACAAATGTAATGACAATAAGACAGCGAGGTTACTAGGAGAGCACAAATGCTACAAAAAGCTTCATCTACATAAATGACTTAAAGTAAAAAATAACATATTTAGCAAACTTACAATTTTTTTCCATTTCATCCTGCGGTTTTGATACCAGGTCTTGACCTGCAGTTGTGTTAGACCCAGAGACTGAGCCAGGTCTAGGCTGTAAAATATGCAGGGAAAACTTATTGGCATATAAAAAAAGAAGGCGAGTAACAGATTTCTTATATATCTCAGTGTGAAGCCCTTTCTCTTTAATAACAATAATGATATATATATATTATATACTTATATATATTATATACATATAGTAATATTAATATTTAATTTATATATCATATATATATATATTTATATATTATCCCTCAGCAAAAACTGTCAGAAAATGGGAAGCACCTGGTTTTGGGCCCTCTAGGGCAATTTGACAGCCTATGTTTACATCACATGAATGAAGTAAACTCAGGAGGCCATCTGTCCCCCAGCACTGAAACTGACCCCCCGACTACAAGAGCAATGAATGGGGGCAGAAAGGGGGAATCAGAAATGAGAGTCTCATATCTGAGTATTTAACATGCTTTAAGTGTTACATAAAAGGAGTACATGCTGCTCTTTTGATGTTCGTGTGGTTGCTGGGGAACTGGGCTTGTTGGCCAGGTTGAGCGTTGATATTTTACTTCACTGCCATTAGAAGACTTTTTTGGGCTGGTGTCTCTTTACTTGAAGCCTGAGATCTGCACCAGACACATCGTTCAGTTTGTTCCAAGACTAATGTCTTTGATCTGAAGCAAGTGGGTGAGAGGAGGAGCTGGTGGGCTTTCACACCGAGTACATTTGCCAGTAATGCCCATTAGGATGGCAGCCTCTGCCCAGTGACATCACTATGCAGCTGTGGAAGCAGCTGGACCTGAGCGGCGTAATAAGGAATCCGTAAAGACAAAAAAATGCCTGATGCCTGACGCTTGAGAGAATATTGTTTCTATTATATGCAAGAGGATGGTGTAACATTCACAAATATCTATATAAGTAAACGTTTCCATAGTTACTGGGATTACAGGGAGGAATGTCTCTTCTTACTTAGTGTATTAAGCATATTCAAGGCAAACGGACGTGCAAATAGAAATAACCTGTTAATAGTGTTTGATCTGACACTTGGGTTATGGAGGTGCCACAGAATCTTTCCTAAATCTACCATCTCTGTATAGTGCGGATATCTCTATAGCTGCCAGTGCCCTGCCCGAAATATCTGCTAGGGTGTCAGGGCCCACGTATGCCTGAAGATCCGTGAAGTGTTCGCCACCTAACTTACCGGTCTGGGGTGGACAAATATTTCTGCTTCTGGAATTTCTTTTCCAGGCCCATAAGCTGCAGTTCGGTGAAGATGGTTCTGCTGCGCCGAGGTTTTTTCGCTCTAGAGATGGATTGCTCGTGTTCTGATTCACTGCTGGGGTGGGCTTCACTGGCAGGGGTCTCGGGCCGTACGCATCCCGAAGACAGGTGTGTTGGGGAGAGCACCTGGACGTTAGGGGATGAGGGTGAAGGCACCAAATGTGTAACCACGCCGGGCTGCCGGGAGATCACGGAGAGAAGAGGATAAGATCTGAGAGGAGATGAGCCTGAAAAGGGCAGAATACGGGAGAAATAAACACGGGGACGTCGGGTAACTAATACATACTAAAATAAGTAGCATTAAACACGTGTGGCAGGGCTTGGCCCAGTTTAAAATATAGCAGCAAAAGGGTTAACTACTGACTTTCTTGCACAGGATTAAAATACTTTGTTACGCTCCAGCAAACTTCCACAGTTATAATTAAGAAGCCACAAATAATAGTGTCAGCCCTACCGCTTTGATTAATTAATAGCTGAATTAATTAATGAAGGGCTTGAACCATATTTTTTTTTTGGCTCGATGCGTTCAGAGCTGTGCACCTCCAGGCTTCGAAGGAGTGTAACTGGGGCCAGGGCTGGGGCCGCTGAATGGGTTAACAACGATTATGAGAACCGAGGATGTCAAAAACTCGGTGTTCTCCTTCTGGGCAGACACAATCTGTTCTTTTTCTGGTGGGTCAAAAGATGGCAGATTAATAAATGACACCCCATGGCAGATTGGCTCAGCCGGTAGCCAAAATGCTTTAGATGTGTACTTTTTGGGTAAAAAGCTTACGTGGCATGTTTGTCGAGAACAACTTGTATATGTATTATCAACGCCTGCTTTCTGCTGACTCTATAGGTTTATATAGAGGGATTATGACTTGGTAATTTTCTGCATGTGATCCGGGTAGATTCCTTTTGTAGTAAATGTACTGGTTGGGTTTTTGGTGTTTTCTGTAGATAAGTGACCCTAAAGATAAGCGAAATGCGCTTAAAATAAGCAATAGCCCCTCTCATACTGAAATGGTTAAAATTAAATTGTCAGTTTAATTTTATGTTTCTTGTGTAATACAGGAGAATGGAATTTGCTGTCAATGCAAGAAATGCTTCCAACATGCGAAAAACGGGAAAAACATATATTTTAGCTCTTTAAAGCAAACAACTTTTTCACTCAATTCATTTTATAGAAACATCAAATTTACCGGTAGATTAGTCGCCCGTTTATCCTGCTGAATCGTTGGTCTCGTCTTAGATTCGGGAGCCGTGCGGTAAACACGGGTCACTGCCCGTGTTGGGGTATTTAATGATATATATAATGATATATGTGTTCCACAGTGACACGCACACTTTAACATTTTCGTGTCCAGGACTCAAAAAACATACTGAACTTGGCACATGTAGTAACTCGACACCCAGGCGCTGCGGCCTCCGCATTAACATTGTCAGTGAATGTCGTGTTTTTAGCCGATGTTAGTACCGGAGGTTAGTACCGGATTGTGTCACATATGGAAGTGATGAAAATCAAGGAAGCCTATCAGTAGGTGCATCAACTGCCCCAGTGTTTATTATATTCTTCTTCTACGGTTTACATCATGAATAACGGAATGAATCCCCTTCCCTGGTTTCTGGGTCCGTTGCTGGTTTCTGCGAACATATAGGTGCAGGATATAGGTGCAGGAATTACTGGGGCAGTTACCAAAAGTTTACTAATAACTGCCACAAGTGGAGAGGGAGAAGGCACTTCCATTAAAAATTAATTATTCTGCTTTCAAAATAGATTTTTTTTGTTATCGAGATATCCGTCGTCTCCACAACAAAATACTTTGTAATGCCTTCCCAACATTTGCCATTCTATTTTAAGACAAGGCTACGTGTGGAGTTATATATAAGAACGTTTGATTTCCACGATCGCCCTCATTGCACTCCCACGCTAGTCAAAAAAGTGTGAAACGCATTAATGATCAGAGAATATTACATTTCAGCAAATATTGTTTGTGAGAAGAAGGTACGGGAATGCATGCTTTTAATTGTGGCTGCAAGTTGTTTTTTATCTGCAGTTTCTCATAAGATATATGAGAAACCAGTTTTTTGTTGTTTTGCGTTCGCTGTTGGCACAGAGAGGTTTTTTGGCGCGCAAGCAGCATTGCTGAGGTATTTTTAGCAAGAAAATGAATGGTTTTGTTATAGAGAAACCTTAATTGCCCTAACTATGTTCACAGAACACACATGCACGAATGAGCAGTAATGCCAAATATTTCCTGGCGCTTTATTTCATGTATGTTATCCAAAAAGCATCTCTTTTCTGCAATTCTCTTATTTGTGGCTCAGAATCGCATTTTTCTTGTTATTTTTACTTTAGCCCAGGAAAGCAGAAAAAAAATGAAGAGTAGACGTCAAACACTCGGCACCAAAAGCTGGATAGAAAGGGTCTTGGTTTGACTTGCGTCAAACAAAAGAAAGAAGAATGGGTTTCTTACACAAAGCTGACTAGATATTTTTGTTATTGCAATAGAATGACAGCCAAACTAAATTAAACCAAAACTGTTTATTAGAAATGGTTTTCCTATCATGGCAAATACAATGTAATACATGTGATGAAAACAAAAATCAGCTTCTGCTACAATATGTCACAATATGTACTATATATATATTTATAGACCATATAATAATAAGCAGAGGTTGTGAAAATAACCCAGTAGCCTTTATTATCAGCAGTTACAGGTTATCCACTGTCAATACCCCCTGCCTAACCATGCAGGGTAGTAACAAACCTGACCTAGGGCTCATCCCTATGCTGTCATTCATGTAAAAAGCTAGTTTATATTTACGTAGATCTCGCTGGGTTTGTATCATTGTGAAGTCAGAGAGTGCAGTGTTTGCCTTTTACTTGTTTTTCCCCTCTTTTAATGAAGAATTACATAAATGGCAAATATTATTCGGCTTGTCTCCCGGCGTCCCCTCCCTAGCGTTAGGCCGCAGTGTCCCTGCCAAACCCAGGCAGCTCCTCTACACCTGACCACGAACCCCAAACCCATCTCCTGTTCCCTTTGGATTATAAATGCTGTGTAAATGCAAATTGAGTTTTGACTGTAAGTTGTTATTAAGAAATAATGATAAACGTGTCACTGGATCTTGATAATTAAATATGATAAACATATAATTAGGCTTTCATAATTAAATACAATCACTTTGTCATAAAGGTTTCATAATAAACATTAGTGAAAAAAAACTGTTAGGAATGCGACGGTGATTTTATGTCAGCAGTCTTTTAAAACATCTGATTTATCTCCACAGCTTCTAACTCCTTCAAATGGATCAACGTGTTATTTACCGGCTGGCCAGCCATATGCTTTATCTGTATTGCTTTATTATATCATATCATATTATATTATATTATAATGTATGATCTATATTTTACCACAAGGTAAAAATGTGCTTTGGAGTAAATATGTCGCCAGGCGAGTCGGTGAAATCGGTGTTTGTTTTATCGTTCTCATTAGCGATACATTCAGCCGATGTTCCTGGTAAAACCTTCTCTCTCTCTCTCTCTCTATATATATATGACTGGGATGATAAATCAGTGTTTCCAGAAAAGGGACGGAATAATGACTTCATCAAAGTGTCAGGGGAATCCAGGAGATTTAACTATTAAAGTTTCACATGGTTGCGTAATTGCTATTGCAGTTAATGGGTTAAAGTTGAGTCCCGGGGTGGATGTTGCGTTGTTTCTGGTGTTGGATTCTGGCATTTATTATTTACTGATAAATGACTGCAGTTCCTATCATCCTCAGACAACGAACTGGCTGAAGGCTACTAAAGGGGGGAAATTATAGCGGTGTTTTCCCCATCAGCTAGAATATAATGTAAATATTCGTTATTGTATTTTGAAAAAGTGCACAAAAAATGGAGTTTGCTAAAAGTTGACAAAGAATCCACAAAGTCAAAAGCCAGTCCTAACCCCGCCGGTTTGGCGCTGAGCTCCGGTCGTGTTTTCCCGTTGTTTAATGCATTTGTCTGGATTTTTGTCTCTGCACCCACCGGTAGATCTGGGAGTTCGTGCGGTTTGTAGGAATCTTTGGATATCACTGGAAATGATGGATTTAATTCGCTCTCTTAGGATTCTGTAACACATCTTGGCAACGCCAGGAAATGTACGTTTACCTACACTAAGTCAGCAACAAGCGCTTTTGAACTTAAATACAAACATAAATCCCATTATTAAAAATATAATCTGGTGTAATTAGACTTTATAAGTCACCTTAGGCAACACTAAACTTCACATGCAGATAATGCCTCTGTGTTCTCCTACAATATGGCCGATGTCATTAACATTGTGTTTGTCAAAGCGCTAATATAAGCAGTGGCGGTACAAATAGCAGAAGTATAAGGAGAGATATTTTGACAGAAAACTCACAATATGGCATTATTGAAATTAAACGTGGCGACACACAGCATTCCCCTACAGTGTTATGAACAGAGACAACACAAACAACGCAAAACATAGATACTAAAAGTGGTGGTAAAACAACTTGTGCCGTGATATATAGGGTTAAATTATGTCTCGGTATGGACCGGTATAGCAGTTTGAAACAACTCAAGGATCTGTAAAAAAACAGTAAAGCCTCCTATATAATAATTACGTCATTGTATAGCAGACTAAACGTCATATACTCACTGGCTTTCAATGATCAATACAATTAAACACAGGCCGTTATGTTCCATTAGAGGCGCGAAGATACTCGCACCTGCTCTTATATCTCCAGCCGGGCCAATTCCAGAGCCTGGATCCACAGATCGCCAGCCACAGGCGAGTAATTACCCCTGTCTGTCAGGGAGGATGACATCCCTGGGGTACCTGTGGCTCAGGGCAGTAACTAGGCCTTGTGGCAAGTTTATAAAGCTCGGCCATTTACCAGGGTGCATTAACCTCTAGAGCAAAAACGAACGTGTTTTACCTTAAATGCGTTTAATTTTGTACCCAATAAAGTTATAATGATGCATTTTTAGTTGGTTCCCTGAATATGTGTCAAACCTTCCTGGCATTTGTGTTTCATGGAGTCACTTACAATAAAGCTGTCACTGAGTATTGAGTACACACTGCGCACCATACATTTTAAACAAACACAACAAATTATGCAAAACCTTACAAACTCCGCAAATTAAACTGCATCTAACCCACGCCAAATAATGAAACTCCACAGATCCACAGATCGCTTTGGATTCGCTTTCATGTCATTGCAGAATAATGATACAGTTAACGACACGTTTCTCTTCACTGCTTTGTAGGCGATGATGCAATCACGCTGTGTTTATACAGAACTGAGTAAACTTAGGAAAATTATTATTAAATAATTATGGCGTATCCTCAACACAACTAAACTTAACAGCACTTCGTGACACACGAGGCAGCGAACCTCTGCTTCATCTCTACATCGTATGGCAAACGCAGAAACAACAAAAACTTCATTTTGCAAGCAAAGCTTCAAGTTACGTCTGCTGATGTCCACAAAATGTATTGAACCTGATAGAGGAAGGGATCGGATGAACAGGGGATGGAAATAATGCAGATGAAGGGCCGGGGGGGGGGGGGGCCTGCACAGGGCTGTCAGATGGGTTTGTAGAATCTTTGCATTTAAACAGAAAAAAATGAGTGATAAGAAATATTTAAATGATTTATTTATGGTATCTGCTAAACTATCTGGAATGTAAATGCACAAAAAATAACAACAGAAGGAGTAATGAGACAAATTAGATAAATTAAATAAAATAAATAAACGTTTACAAAAGAATGTGAGAAATAAAATGAATGTTAATATGGACGCCTAGCGTGTCAGAGAATTACATCTGAGAGCAAAATCACTAAGGTTCGAAGTTCCATATGCTTGTTTTATAACTTGCGGCCGCTTCCATTATTGCGATAAAACGGATCGTCCTCACCGGGAGAAAAGGAGAGACTATAGATCGCCTCGTGGAGACAAAGCCGCGAGTGTCAGGAATGAGTGTTTTCTGTCTAAAAGTATCTCTTCATTCATCAGCCTTTATAACCCAAAGACACAGAATAGTTCCCACAAATCGCTACAAAGCAATCACTGGGGCTGTGTGTGATTTAACACCTTCACTGCCTGGCAGCCATTGGGTATCGGCTCTACACACCGACGTACGTTATTATATTTATATTATAAATAAATTATATTCATTTATGAAAGTGGCATTCACATCATTGCAAAGTGAACCGGACACTCAGGTTCTGCAAGGAAAATAATTAATGGGGTATTCGGTGGTACTCTGGCGAGGGCACCTCAATGTACCGCTTTGTAGACAGAAGCACCTTTTTTTCAATGAAATGTAATCTTTTTTCACAAAAAAGCTACACGAAGTAATAAAATTAATTAGAATTCTGCATGAAAGATATCAGGATCCATACAAAACCTCTGTCCATTAAATAATAGGTATTCACATATATTCACAAATATTATATTTTTGGGATATTTTAATCCTCGTGTTTGCATAAATCTGTAACATATTCCTTAAGAAAAAAGGCCACTGCGGGAGATCAGTTTATGGGGTGACAATATTTCACTATTTAAAATCTCTGTTGAAGTCACCTGAGAGGAGATCAGTGCGGAGGTACCGTATATATTTCTATATATTTCTATATATTTCACTAATTGCCTGGAGCTTTCCCGGGACGTTAATGCATATTGTTACTGTAACCGGGCTATTATTTGGGGCCAGTCTGTTTTTCCACGTAGCCAAAAATGTAAATTAAAGCCGTTCATTAGTTTTTTCCTTGTGTAGAACGCTCTGTTGGTATATAGTATGATACATATCTGTAGCTTATGAGTAACTGACCAATACTGGTCATTCCTGGCATCTTAATATTTAATACTTTCCTATAAATATTTGTTGCAAATAAGTACATTTTTTCCTACAAATGTTGCAAATCCATAGTCGGTACGAATCAACGGCAATATCAGCGCTTTACGTCACTAGCTTTGTATGTAATATTAATATGTTGCTTCCTAATTCCGTGGGTTGTGTATAGGTAGGACCCCTGACATTAAAGCCCCCCGCTGGAAACTGAGTTTACTTAAAATGGACCCAGATTGCTGTGCAGCCATTTTCGCAGAGAAGTGCGGAGGTCGGAGTCAGTGGCTTAAAAGCAGCAGTGGGGGGCTCCTTGGACCCTTATAACTTAACTCAAGAGTTAAATGTGTTTTGGGAACCTATAGGCTATCTATAGGTGTTCGTTATTTCTTCTTGCTGTTTTTAATCAGGGGTGATTGTGCTGCGAGGAGTCCGGGGATGTAAAATGTTGCTTGTAAATCAAGAGACTCAACAGAAATATTACTTCACTCCCTGCCACTGGAGAGCTCCCCAAACATCACAAAAAACACAACACGCATGTAAACACAGACACATACACCTATGGACACAAATACAAACACACACACACAAAACCACACACACTTATAGACACACATATAAACACACACATCTATAGACACACATATGAACACAGACACACACATACAAACACAGAGACACACCCCTATAGACACACAGACACACACACCCTATAGACACACAGACACACATATATAAACACACACACCTATAGACACATATAAACACACGGACACTTATTAACACAGACTCACATAGGACTCACTCCAGCACAAAGCAAAGATCATCGGATAAATCTTAGATTTTGTTCTTTTTAAGATAATATCTATACTCGGTGATCTCATAATTACAAACTTCGATAAAAATCATTGAAAAAATGCAAACCGCAAGTGGAAAGCTGCCCGTCCCAGGTGCAGAGATACCGCAATGTCAGGGGCTGCTTCTACCCCACGAGAAGTGGATGTTTTGGTGGAATATTGAATAATTATTACAGTATTATGCGGGTTAACCCTCTCAAAGCCAGGGTTTTGCAGGCTGTTTTAAGTATTATCAGCTTTTTTTCCTATAGTGCCAACAATTCCCGCAGCGCTTCTAACAGTCCCTACAAAACTGGCACTGACGGGCTTAGATGAGCCGGTGCAGTAGGGAAAGAGGGTCCATACATTCATTACAGGGAGCAATAGCACAGTCATAATGTATGTATGTATATAATGTATGTGTTATCTATCTATCTATATCTATCTATCTATCTATATCTATATATCTATATATATATATATATTTATATAGAGAGAGAGAGAGAGAGAGATACACAAGAAGAATTAGTCTATTATTCCGCATAAAATACCAAATATCTCTCTCTATATTTCACTATTCTTTTAATATTTATATATACAGAGAGCAAAAAACACAGGAGGAAAGCAGCAACTACCGGGTGAACGCGCAACATCGTAAAATATACAGAAAAATAAATAAGTAAATAAACACAAAAAGGAAGCTTTTTCTATTCCGGGGTAAATACAGCCCAATATGGACGATTTATCCGGGCGTCTGCCTCGAGAGACCCGGGAGAAAACGGGCGAAATCCCCAGCCGGTTCTGGTTCTATGACGGGGCAGATTTGGGTAAGATCCAGTCCATTTAGGTAAACTTCTTTACCCTGCTCTGGAGCGGATCTAATTGACAAGTCTCTGGGATCTTGGCAGTGCCAGTCACGTCTGTGTCCAGACAGCCATCAGCTATATGAGGGGGCACAGGGCCAGTGGGGGCACACCGTGTAACTGGCACATAGTATGAGGGGCACAGTGCTGGACACACTGTCGCCTTACAGCTGGTACACGTCTTATACCCGCAGCTCTATATGCCAATGCGGACGGCCTTACCGGTACAGGAGTGCAGGGGTTTGGGTCTGACCAGCAGGGACGGGCACACCGAGTACAGGGACAGCTTCTCGAAGTAATCGCACGTCTCCTTGGACAAAATCTCGTCGATCATGAAGGATTTGTAGCGCCGCCTGGCTGCCTTGAGCTGGCCGGGAGAGGTGAGCCTTAGCTCGGCCTGGCAGTGCATGGTGAGCCGGGGCACGTTATCCTGAAGTGTGCGGGGTTAGGGCTGTGCGTGCCCGTGCTCCGTGCCTTTCTGCCCTCCTATATAAACCGTCTGATAAACATCATTTCAATCCCTTTTTAGGGCACTGGAGCTGTCAATCAGAGCGCTTTGCGGCCGGGAGCTCGCCCTCCTCTCCATGTTGTGACATCCAGGGAGAGAATGCAGCACTCCTCCTCCTCCTCCTCCCCAGCAGAGATGCACCTCACACCTCTCCCTTCCTCACTCCACCCCCTCTGCCCCCTCTCCTCCCCTTCACCCTCTGTCCCTCTCAGTTACTCCCCACTTCACACACTGTCCCTGTCACTCACCCTGCGTTCTTCTCTCTCCTCTTTTTGCCTCCCTTTCCTTCTCCATCTCCATCCTTTACTTTTTTCTCCACATTTCAGCCGGATCCTCATTTAATTAAAGCTCCAAATTCTTTACTTTTGTGGAAAGAAACCACAAACAGCCAAAATAATTACATTAAAAACACTGAGAGGAGAAATAATTCCAGGTTTGTGGAATTGTGAATCCGAAGATTTGTTTTCTTAGCACTACTGATGCCAAAAAGGGGTAAATTAACACGTTTCCTGTTAAATACTGGGTGGGGGGGGCAGGTCCCACAGATTTACTATCAGCGTCTGGCACATTCCCGTGACCCGTTCATACTGCCGGTGTCCGGGTCCGGGTGTCCGGGTTCCTTCTGATCCGGGGTCACCGCAGGATTTTATTCTAATTGCTCTAGCATTCTGTCCATTAAACTGCCAAACAGCGATTTATTCCACAGAAATCTTAAAGAATGTCCTGCTTTACCCCATTCCCGAGCAGATCTCATCCCACCTGCCCCAGCAAGGGCATTTATCTCTACAGCATACATAAAGTAGCGGCTGTGCGGCTGATTCACTAATGTTTTATTCAGGTATCCTGAAAGCAGGCAGTAACATCGCAGTAGCTATAGCTATGTAATCTAATCCTTTTATTTGTGAAATTCTAAATGTTGGCAATGCCCAGTTTATAGATTATTATTAATATTTGAATTACACATTTTTTAAAATCATTCATCCCATTAATGTGTAGCATATGTATATCTGATATAACAAGAATGAACAGCAGAACTCCTTAATAAAATAATTAAAAAATATAAGGTTTTATTCAGTACAGAATTCCAGGGAACCTTCTACGTAATATAACAACTACAATATTAATTATAAATGATAAAAAACCACATAATTCAAAATCTGTATTTAATCCAAAAGATTGTAAACCTTGTTAAGGTCCATTTCATTTTTGTTTGCCATAATAAGAACACATTTAATAAAACTGAAATCGTGGCTTTTTATGTTTTCAAAGTGTATAGAGATATTTTGTTTTTTTGTTTTGTTCTACTCTGATATGTAATGCTCTGTAATGGTCATCATATCATTCCACAGTTACAGTGTAACAAATATATACCATATTGTGTATAGCATCTAATTCATTCATTTATTTTATATTTTACCTTTCAATCCCCTTTGAATTCAATTGCTTTTTTTAATAAAATAAGTTTCTTTACAGACTATACACATTCCTCACCCAAGAAACCCTTAGATGTATTTAAGAAATATTTAGCAGAAACTTTTTTTATATTTGTTCTACTATCTTCTATTGTAGATTTATTAAAAAAAAATAATTATGGTATTTAGACTTGTATCTTCCAATAGTACATGCTAATGTTTAATAATAACATATTTAATAATTGTTATATTAGTATGGATACTATTTTTATTTTTGTGTTGTAGTTTAATTCTAGTCTATTTATATATTTTACTGCATTAATTATTATGTATAGTCTTTGTATAAGTTTGATGTAAAATCATTGTTTACCTTTTCAGTTTGTATGGTAAAGACATCTTTTATCTGTACAATTTCTTTTTAACCTTAAAAAAATGTCCTTTTGGGATGTTTTTCAGCTGTGATGTATAGGGGCAGCTATTAAATAGAATGTAGCTGATTACATCTGCTTTTTTTTAAAGCTGTGTTTTTGTCTTTATATTCTCTTCTATATATATATATGTCAAGTCTGGAAAATCAATCTCATTCTTCAAGTAATTATTCTCCAAAATTATCCTTATGCCCACAACAAAAGTCTATTTGTCCTTTAGTGATAGTTGTGTTTTATCTAATAAAAATCCAATAGCTTTTAGTGTAAGCATGACATTAAATCACTAGTAACTATATGCGTAAGTATATATATATATATAAAATTCCAAAATCTGTAACATATGATGGATTTATCAGAATTCAGAATTTTCTGATAATCGTTTAGGAAGACTATAGAATATTGATGTTTTTGAATACTTTATATTAAAGTATTTATATTCTTTGTCATTTAGTGTACCTATTTCATTTTATTTATCTAGATATTTAATTTCTTTTTGATGGAAATAATGGGCTTATTTTCCAATAGTTTATTAGTCTGTGTACCCTTTCAACTGTCTAAGTGCCCCCTTTTTATAATCTGTAGTGTTCATGATGATTACCTGCCCTCCCATCTGCTGGTTTAATTACCACACTATCATAATAACCCCCCCCCCCGTGTTTTATTACTTCTGACATTATAGAGCACATCAGAATATTATGTCATATTAAACATATTATGACATATTAAACCTACACCTTAATCAGTAACATTTTGCCCATTGCCTGCTAAGTAACATGTTTTAGAGAATTAGATGTTTGTTGGCACATTCTTTCAACGAGACACCAGTTACCGTGAAATCTGCCGTGTTTACTTATTTTATACACTATATCCGTAGGGATCTCGTTCTCTGCCCTGTGTAAGGGACAGAGAATCCCTCCATTCTTTTGGAAAGTTTACGGTAATATGCAGTTATGCTTCTTACCAAACTCATGGTTTTCCAACTGAAATTTCTGACAAAGAGTACAAAAAAACCAGACAAAATAACCCAATAAAAAAATTGGTGTTCAAGTGATCTGAAAGTTTTGATTCACCAGTTTCTGCACATGTACTGGTAATAATTATATTAACCATTTATAGTACATGCGCGATATATATCGAGCATCAGCTGAAGTATTGGGCAGTTCCAGGGCCGGCGATAACATAACCTCCTTTGTTAATGAGGCTGCAGTACCTAACTGCGTTCATATCCCCCCCCCCCAGAAACCGCCGTCGCCAGGTGAGTTTATGTTGGCAGATGCTGTGATCAATCACTTTCTAAAAATGAGTAATTGTGCAGTTTTCCAGAAATCTGCTAATAGCCAGAAAACAGACAGATTTCACCTTCACCGCCCGGAGGTGACAGCTCTGATTAGTTTGTAACAGTTTTTGCCTCTCAAGGTTTTAAAACAAAAAATGCCTCCGAGCTTAAAAGGATCATCAGGTTTATTTTTCAAGGTGAAACATATTTTAATGGCTCGGTCATATTATATGATGAATTAATTCCGAGCAGCATCCAGGCTTCCTGTTTATTTATTCCTGCTTAATATTAAACTTTTACGATACATTGTATGTTATTTATCTCTATGATCTGTCAAGATTACATGTTAATTCCCCCAAGGGCTCCAACAGACAACATGCTTTATTTTAAGAAATATTTTCCCCGGTCCATCATTCTCCACCAGGGGTTCACATGCAGTTCACCTCAGTGGAAATTTGCTTGAATGCTTCGTAAAAACAGTAACAGCCCTTTTAACTAAATAAATAACGTAATAAACTTTTTAACTTAATAAAAGTAACACAAGTGACTTAATTCTCTCTCTCTCTCAAATTAAGAGTTAAATAAATTAAGGGAACAAAACACTTTTTATAATTATTGCAAACAAATATTTTATGAGACTCTTTGTAACTTAGACGGCTATCATCAGAGCTTTCTGCAAAACCCTAATCCTCACCCGATGCCATTGGGCCGTTAGTTCGTTGCTATAACGCGTGTTCCAGATTTTCTCTATTTATTGATTTTTTCCCCTGGTGAGTATGTAGTGGTTCTTTCTGCATGGGAAGCCAAGATAAAGGTGCCAGACCGGCCCTCTGCGGACTCTCACTCTGGACTTTAACCCCTAAACAAGCACATATTCTCTAATATAACTTAAAGAAAGACCACAGCCCCGATAAACCGGTTTAACCATAAAGGCATGTCAATGGCTGCTCTCCTTGTTTGTTGCGGGTTCTGTCTTTCCTTACGTTTCTCGTTTCTGGGCTCCAGTTATCCTGCCGTAGTGTGCGGCACGGGGAGCTATGGCTCTGAGTATTTTAGTTTGTTTTGTGTAAGAGAATTCGATTAATTATTCATATAATGCAACACTTAACAGAAATCTGTATTGACCCTTTCAACGCCCGAGGGTCATGCATAGTGAGAGTGTCAGTCTTAACACAATATTTTTTTGCTTTGCTTAATTGATTCCTTGTGAACAATAATAGCAAAAAGTTACACGTAACCCAACCCAGGACAGGATTTACCAAAGAATATTCAGTTTATTTAGTATTGTTGTATATTGTATGATCATGTGTGTAGTATTTAAATCATTTTGTTACTTAGAAGAAGCGTTGTTATTTAATCCTCAATGTGACACAACGCTCCCTGCAGCAGAGAATAATTCTTCTGTATGTCGGCTGCAAAAAAATATCCCTGGTTTATAGACCTGGTGGATTTTACTAACACAGAGTGTCTGCTAGGAAAGTGAACATAAAAGTTTCACCTCAAAGGAATGGTAAAGCCAATCTATCAATGGGTTAATCTCTGGAGCTCAACCTCAGACTGTCAGTGTCCCAAACTCAGAATGAAAATCAATGAACCGCTGGTGTCAAACTCACTCCCAATGCACATGGAAGAAAGGATTTTTACACAACGTCTGCTAACGGGCAGCTGCTTCACTATTGATCTATTAATTATATTATAATTATTTATTAATTGTACGATGGGTAAACAGGACATAACAAGTGGTGCATCACATAAGTATTTGGATAGAAACAAAATATAAGGCTGGCCCTGCTCACAAGGACTTACTCTTATATGATTTGTAATTTGAAAAAGGATTACTGCAGCTGGATGATTATTTTTGTGTCCATGAACTCCAATACTTTTTTACCAAATGCAAATTGAAGCAGGTGTTCTTTAGTTATTTCTGAGTTAGAACATTCTGCCCCCTCTAAAACCAGGACTCATTAGTTGGTAAACTTCCTGCACACGCTCAGTAACACTCACATTGAGGTCATTGAAGCGGCAGCCAATTGCATGTATGCCAGCAAAACATGAGTGTTAAGATAGGATACGCGTGATTGGCTGCAGCTACTTCCAATGTCATGTTTGGGAGTTCTACTGAGCATGTGCAGGAAGCATACCACAGTATACTCCCTGCAGTCAGCAGAGCAGCTGGGGGAGGAGTTACGTGAGTTGGAAGAATCCCAATAATTAAGGAATGCCTGCTTCAATGGTTTAGTCACAATGTTCACAGGTACATTATATACTATAACCTATAGACACGTAATATTACGTAGGTTATTGAGTACTTTAATAATATCAAATATGCATTATTTTGAATTGGAAGATATTGGATTTAAAAAAGTAACATTTAAAACTAATTTAATACATTAACTGAATAACATTAACTCATGTACAGTGGATGGCAATTAAAGGGTTAATACTATGATCACTAAAGAGGGGGTTGGCCGGAGAGTTGCTGTTTCTTCATTTCACTTTATATTGTGAAGAGATGACCCCATGTATCAAGCATATTTAAATCAGTGAACTTTCCTGAAAGTCATCTCACCCACCGCACTATGCATTCTGCAGGTAAATTTGGGGTTTGAAACCATAATTTCTCTACAAACTCCAGCTTTAATGAATAAATCCAAAGAGACTCGACTCAGCTTGGCGGTGATCCGGGTGTATATCCCACATAGGATTCAGAGGGCATCCAGTGTAGGATTGGGTGCATATCATGTGGCTCTGAGCAAAATGAGTACAAACATCACGTTCCAAACACCTGACTATTGGTGGGCCAACAGCTTTTAGGTCCAGGTCTCTGCATCTGTCCACTTGTGAAGTTTTGTTCTCCTCTGAGACCTTCTGTCCATATTAAGGGAGCTCTGGAGTTGCAGAGGGCAGTGGGGGCACAGGGAGCAGTGCTGCCGGGGGTAATCACGGCTCATTTAGCGTGTCACAGAACCCTTCTCAGCACCTCTCATTACCAATACTTTATGTGGAGTGTTTGGGCTTCGTGCCACGCGGTATATCTGTCAGTCAGGTGCTTTGTGCTTTGGGGAAGGAATAAAATGACAATTATTGTTTACTTCAACAACCCTAATGAAGAGGGCGAACAAACTGCCATCTGGCAGGAGAAATCAATCCTATACTATCTGTGGGGTCTTCCTACTCCGGTAACCTCTTAACCTCTGGGAGAAACATGTGTTCAAACATGTAAATAGTGCGTCCGCCTCACACAGTTCAGTAAATTGTGCGGCTGATCGGTCACCGAGGTCTCTGCTCTGTGTTCCCTGAACCCTCGCAATTCCCACTCGGCACTGACTTGGCCGAGGACACCTGCATCCTGATAAAAGTGGAGGGACAGCTTTCTGGCGATTAATGCTGGATGCAGACTGAAAGAAATGAAAAAAATACAATTCTGAAAATACTCACCAATTTATCATTATTATTAATGATAATCTTATCATCTCCCTCTTGAGGATTACATACCTTTTATGACTTTAATGTATATCTGTTAATTGGACACACAGTAGGACATAATTATAACATAACTATGTTTATAAAAAGAGATTCCCCCATGCAAGCTATTAAAACCTAATGCCGAAGGGGTTTATTGCCTTGTGATTGGTCAGAGAGTGGGCTGTACAGAGATATAACCTCTTACTGTCCTGATTATTCCTTAACCCCTTAATGACAAAGTGCATTGTTTTTAATGGGTTTAGGGACCGCCCATTGTCCTTAAGGGGTTAAGAATATAGAACCTGATCTTATGCCTAACGATGACGATTGCTTCAATGTCTGTTCCTTGAATTATGTGTGATTTTTCCGAGGGGAATCTCTCGGAGATCTGCGTTTAGATCTGTGTAGTAGCTGCACGGGGTTGTATACATTCTCTGCCTATAGATATAATATATCGATGTTGGTTCCAGAGACTTGTTTGTTTGTGCAAACTGCTAAACTTAAATATAAGCAATCAGTCCAAAAGACGTCGCTGACACCTCTCTACATGTTACTAATTCTGCTTAACAAGTTATTCTAAATAAATCATCACGCTCATGGGGAAAATTTGCTCTCGCTAATCTTTTGGCCCATCCTTCTAACAATCTCTGCGAAATTCATCTTCAAAATTATTTCCAGTGTTGTTATAATTACTGTAATTTAAGATATTTATTTGTGACCTGATTGATGTTTCTTGACTGACGCTTGACATTTTCTCATATTTAAAAAAAAATTGACACATAATTACAAGAATGTTATCACGGATAATCTCTTAAAGAGCCCCTGCCGCACCCAGGTATTACAAATGTCATCTAGAGAACAAGCCGTTCTTTAATAGTTATTTTTAGTTCTCAGGGGGGATTCCTCAGTCAGTGGTTAGAATTTCCTTGGCATACATTTTGCTTCTTATTTTTTGAAACTGCATGGAATTCAGATAGAAGAAGATCTTATTTGGTGACCTCTGTCCAATTTTAAATCAAAGAGCCTTAGAAATGCCCGTTATATATATTCGATGGCCTGATATCGATAACCGTGATGGGCATTTACCTTACAGCATCTCTTTAGGGGACGGGCTCTTTAAATCCCTCTGTTTATTGATAAATAGATTATAAATCAATCATATTATACTGTCAGTTAAATCTCATGTTTGTTTGCAATCTATAGAATAAATATTATATTTGACAATAAGGTCCAAAAACTAAATGCTATCTGAGATCCACAGCAGGATTAACTAAAGGGATACACCTGCCCCCTGGGGGGTATTTTAGATTTGACAAGGTGAATAAGAGAACAGCAGAACGTGGCTTCCATTATGAGTCTCCGGGAAATCACCCAGCGGTTCAGGCACATGGCGCGCGGCTTTAACCTGGCAGCGCGGAATAAGTAGATCTTTTATCCAATTGAGAGAATCTGCAAACCCCTATCTGTAGTGATAAGCGGCGCACCCCCAAATCCTCGACCATCCACTGAGCCCCGTACATCCTGAACACGTTACACGGGCATTACGTTTTGGGTTTAATGTAAATTCTACAGCGAGCTGCTGGCATTGCTGACAATAACTGAATTCTCAGCTATGCTTTCCCCAGACTGACCCCAGGTTTAGTTGCCCAACCTGCTGACGAGGATTTAAGGATTTTGTTACAAGACAGTCTGTATTTATAAAAGGTTGATCTCTTCACATGCAGGACCCAACCACGCTGGGTAAAACCCATGACCCTTGCACTGCCCATACCCAGGAGGTTCCCCATTTCTCAAACCCGAAATAAGAGACAGACACCAGCAGGATTGGATTTAGAAAAGGCCGAGACATTTATTTAACAAATGTCTCGACATAACTTTATTTAACATCTTATAAATTATTGTAAAAAACACTTTAATAATAACTTCTGTATAAATACTATACAGTCTTCTGTACACCTGTGTACAAACAGCTGAGGGTTCCCAACCTAAACACAAACAATGGCTTCACACTACCCCTTCCGCCGGATACCACAATCGCCCAAGCGACCGCGGGTTGGATAGGGGGAGCTCCACCTTAACGCTTTGGTTAATCCTGTACAGGGAGGGCATTAACTCTAACCTCTAACCAAACCATCAACTTGCCACTCCCATTATCATTCAAACTTCTCCAGGGAACTCCTCCGCCACAGCAAAGAAAACGGATCCTGCAAAAAGAAAGAGGGAAAGGGGGAAAGAAAAAACACACAAAGCCAACACAAAAACACAAAGCAAAAGACAAAAAGAGGAAGGGCGGGCGGGAAACTGCTCCTGTGGTGTTCAGTAATTGCCCCTTGCACGTGTGCTTAGAGGGGCTTTATAGCCCTGTCCCCTTCCCCCTACAGTCACGTTCCTTGTGACTTCCCCCTCGTTCCCTGTGCATTCTCACCTCGTGCTAACCCTTGCTGAGTTAACCCTTTCCTGCCCTAATACCATGTGCACCGTCCTGTAGTGCTGGCAGGGTCATGTTCCCCTTACGCCTATGACTCCAGGGTTTCTAACTCATGTAAAGCTCACCTGCATATTTCCCAGTGAGCCCGGAGTCCTGGGTGTTTTCAGTTACCTCTCCTCGTTGCCTAATGGGAGTTGTTGCAATGTGAGAATTGTGTCATGTAATTACTGTGTTGTAAGCGCTATTTCTAAGAAATATCAGGTCAGAATGGGGTTCTCTGGACCATGGACTAGAATGCTGCACGGCAGGTACTGCATCCAGAGGATACGACATGAGTCACAAAGAAGACTTTAATCCAGGCGTGAATGAACAGAGCACCTCTCCAGCCTGCGGTTACAGTTACCCCGTCACACCGGGTGAAACCCACACCGCATTCCCACTGCAGGCTCTCCATGGGAAGCCCCAAACTGGATAACCAAAAAAGAGGGATTGTGGCTGAAACGATGATGCAGAAATGGGCGCTGGCAGCAGCAATCAGTCGCACTTACAAAGTGCAAAAAGAACTCCAACAGCAGGCTTCGCGAATGGATAAATAAGAGAACTTAATGTCTAATCATCAGTTTGAAAACGTACATTTCATGTGCAATAATGTACCTTTCATCTAAACAGACCTAGTGATCGATACACCTGCCAGGGACGCAAAAGGACACACGGCTAAAAGAGTAAATAAAGTTAAAAGGGGCTGCTCTAAACCCTTGCACCTGAATTCTTAAATATGCCATTAAATTGTTTATTATTTACTCTGCTGCCCGGTCTGATTTCATTGAGTTATTGATTAGAATTTAGAAGAGGTTTCTCTATAAGCTGTAAGAATTGCGTATCTGAATTTGATCGGCTCCTCCAGCCTCTGCATCACATCAGGCGGTTTATGTTTTATAAATCTTTACTCTTCCAAGGTGCTATTAGTGTTTTTTTGCTTTATATTTTCTTTATATGACATAATATTTCACCTGAACAAGGAATTACATATTTCACTAATCAAAGTATAGCTGAGAGGAGGGCTGTGGGTTAATAATATACAGGCGCATGCAGTGGGCTTCATGGTAAGTAATTGGCCAAAACCATTACAGATATATCATGATTATTATTATTATTATACGCATGTAACAAACACAAGGCAGTGAATCCGCATCTGAACGTTGAGATAAAAACTTGTATTTATGGGGAATTATTAGTGTTTGACTTGACTTTTTCATACAGAGAACCGGCTGAGTTTTTTTATCGTGTTGTCGTGGTTGACTTGATGCGGTTCCCAGTAACATCACTGCATTAATGTTCTTCATGTAGCATCCAAACTGTAGAAACGGCTTTCTTCTTGAGGAACTTAAGGACGTTGGAAGAATGTTTGCTTGAAGCAGCGCGTTATCCCAGATTGAGCTTGTGCCATGGGAAGAGGCATTTCGAGGATGTGGGAAGATATTCATACTGGGGTAATGTTCTTATAACAGAGATCGCTTCTACAGGTGCAGCCTCGTACTGACCTTAGCACGAGCTCATCGTGTAATTCGGTCTCCCTGTGTAATGTAGACTTGGCAGAGATTTTGTCAGTCGGGCAGAATTCTGATCCTCCAGAGAGAATACAAAGTATCAGGTGATCCAAACAGTGTAAATCCATCAGATTGTGGGTTTCATGTGATTCCAAGCTAAACACTGAACAGCAACGCCAAATAGCCGCCATGTAACAAGCACAGCAAAGGGGTAAACCCGCTGCTAGCAGCCCTGGCCAGCTACTGGTTATACGGGCAAATAGAAGACATAAGGTGATTAAACAGCACGATACACGCAACAGAAAAATATATTCTGTAAAACATAAAAAACTCAATAGCCATTCATATTTTAAAAGAATTCTGCATGCTTTAGGATTTTTTCAGCATAGCAGCTGGATATTCATTACCATCTCGTATGCGTAGAACATAATATCCCAGCATGCACTTCACCACCTCTTCCTGATCAGATGTTCCATTTCCAACACTTTAAATCAGGGATCCCCAAACTCGTCCCTCCAGCTGCTGCAGGACTACATCTCCCATAATGCTCCTTCAGCTAAGGGGCTGGCTGAGGAGTATGGGAGATGTAGTCCTGCAGCAGCTGGAGGGCCGAGTTTGGAGATCCCTGCTTTAAATCTTGGGAACACCATTGTTTGTTAGTAGTTGGTTCTACGTGAATTGATCTATAGCTGAATATGTTTAGAAAGGTTTAGCTTTCGTGTCCCCAATTGCCTGGCATCTCTCTCCTGCTCCTCCTGGGTCGTGTCACATGCCAAACAAATTTAGGTGGAAGGGACCCCATCCCTTACAGTAAAGAGCACACCCACCAAAAAAGAGTGTCCCTTATATATCGCACTTTGGAACATTCTAGAAATAGATGTCCCTGTTATACTAAACAAGTAAAACATTTTTTAAACATACTTTTTGACTTCATTTCATACACATTTATATGTGTGTATATGTGTGTTAATGCTTTGGAGCACAAGGAAACACCTTAACCTAACCCCCCCCCCGAGCACAGAACAAAGGGAGACCCCCAGTCTATTATGCTGCAGAAAGTGGAGCTCTTGCAAATATACATTTATATTCAAACAATAAGTGAAAAATGACCGCATTTCCCACGCTTCCACAGAAAAGGGATTGAATTCAGCTCTTTATTGGTGATTATTAGCTCAGTTCTGCCTGTCTGTCTTTAATTACAGTTGTGGTCCATCCAAGAATCCTGTGTCGTTGCATTTCCCTCGTTGATTGTAGAAGAGTCATTGGTGGCTATTTTGTAGAAGCGTCATCAGCGTATTCTTTAGCACACCTTGAGGCTGAACCTGGCTGGTCACCTTATTGCAAGCAGGAACGTCTGTGCACATCGGGTCTTCCTTGTTTTATCGTTCTATCTGACCCACGACCCAGACCTTGTGCCGACTTGCTTCCCCCGGTGGTTGATGACAAGCAGGTTTAGGTAGAGTTCACTTTCTCACATGCCAGTAACTGAGCGGCTCCACGTAACGCTTTTTTCAATGCTAACTCCAGCCATGAATATAAAAACCGCATTGTGGATTTCGAGCATCAATACCCAAGCCACAAATGACAACCGACAGAGCGAATAGGCAGGCCGCTGGTTTCATTTGATAATAGTTTTTAGACAAACAGGTAGAACGACATAGCTCATCTGCTTTAAAGTTTAGATAACCTCTGAGTATGTTGCTCACCAGCCCAGCAGGCAAAAGGTTAATGATTTTTATACGGGTTGGGGGAAGTAACTGCGCAGGTATTCCTCATCCAAGTTCATGAACTCAGCTGTATAACTATAATGCTACACTTACTGAATGGCAGTATTTGTTTGGGGGGCCAAAAGCAGACTGTGCTGTGCGAGAAGCCCAGACAGGGGTCAGAGGAGACGGCAACAGAGTGATTTTTGGTGCTTTTTATTAATGATTTCTGGTGCACTCATTTTATAACCTGACCCTGTTCTCCTGAAAGCGATCGAAAGGCGTCTCTGATCAGCTGTACCTTAAACTCGAATACGGTGAAGAAAGCGTTCGTTGGAGGAAGTTGCTTTTTTGCAGCTCTGTTTATTCACCAAATGCGTCATAAGAATCGAGTCATTAATGTTCCAATCTGCAACGTGAATGAATTATATCAAAGCGCTGTTTGGCAGTCCAGCGTGGCAGATTGCCTGGTCGCATTCATACACAGTATGTACTAATAAAACATGACTCCGATTACAGACAATGTGCAATAAAATGACTGCCAAGAAATGGATACCTTGTGCCGCATGTTGTGGCCGGGTAGATGTCGCACACAGAAGAACATCGGGCTACATGGGATTTATTTGCTCTGTAAAACAGGTGACTAAGGTGTGACTTCCATTCGGAATATTTATATTAAAGGCATCTCAGGGGAGTACGCACTCAATGTACAGAGCCGAAAAACATGAGTTACAATTAATGGAACTTAACAGATGGATGGCGGCTGTGAGAGTGAGGTGGGGCAGCAGGTAACGCTTACCAACCGACCACATTTTTACATGGAAAGGCATTTATCGGTACAAACTTTATGCTAATGATGGTTGGTCCAGAAATTATTTTGATTCCTATAAAGTTGTGAGGAATTTTGTTCCCTTTTCTGAGCAAAATTGGCAACGGTTTAAGACAGGGTTTTGTTCTCCTTTCTCTGTTATCAGGGATATCAGGGGTTGACCTCAGCGGATTTACGTATGTGACTTGTATGTGACTTGTATGTGACTTCTATGTGACTTCTATGTGACTTCTATGTGAATAGAGCGGAAGCCGGCCCGGCCCAATACGTGTTCTGCAGTTTCTTGAGTTTGTCTTTCATTTTGTTCCCATTATTTGGACGTTATTGGCAGTAAATAACGATGTTATGTGAGTTCATCGTTACCGGATAGTAGATATCTATAATTGGAAGAATTACATTGAACCAAATATGTTTAAAGTTTCCAATAGGCAGTTTCCTGGCATTATTATATATGTCATATTATGTCAGTAATTATTTCCTTTATCACATTCATCTATTTAATCATCTAAATTCTTTAAATTGCATAAATTGAAATGTCCGTAATTACATTTGACAAAAGGTAACAAGGGAGGGAACATCCTCTAAACCAAATAATCCCTCATTTTTGGTGGTACCCACACACGATCATCTGAACTACCGGTAATTACGCTGGGTTTCCGTGTGTTAGAACACAACAGGCGCAGTGAACACGGACATTACTCAGCCTTTGTCCACAATGAAGAATGATATGATGTCATACACAATACCGGCTTATGTTCCTAAATATTATTGTATCACAGAGTAAAAATGATTCCTTAATAGCAGTAAACAGGTTCACGCTTTCTGTGCCTGGGAAGAGGCTCTGCCTTAACCGTTTGCCACAGACCTGCCGTATCACAGAACAATAAGGCATTCATTTAATTCACAGACAAATAAAACAATTAGGGAGATGTAAATATTTAGTAAATATGTTAGAGTTATGAGGTGATGAAGTATAACTAAGGACAGAGTGGACGGCAAAGATTCTCCCCGAAAAGAATATGAGGTACTGAACTCAACCCATTGTAACAGCAATCACACCACTGACTCAGATGAAAAGGAGTTCTGTTCTTATTGCTCCCTCCAATAATATCCAGTCTGTCTTCCGGGATATATTAATTCCAAAGACTCCGACACACATTTTTTGGCCGCTTGCTTAGTTAGAACCTGTGAAAAAGTAAAAGTATCTAAAGTCCAAGAGACGCTTGCCTTGGAGCCGGTTTCTCAAAAAGGAGTCGATAAAGTCAAACATAGGGCAGTATCGCTAAAATGTGTCTAAAGAGACTAATGAGTGAATTTGATGGTTAATGTTCTTCTTTAAGCAGATAAATCGCTTGCTCACTAGTAAGTGTGCGATCTCATACACTTCAGGAGAAGCCTCCTATGAAATATGAACATATTGACTCTCATAAAGCTTGTGTTTCATTTTTTTCTAAACATAGAGCCTCGAGGACATAGCCCCCGGCCAAATAAGGAGGTGTTAACAAGAGGTTAATAGGTCTCGATTAAGGGTCGTTGGACTTCTTAATCAACTCAGATCATCCCTTTTCATGGGTTGGAAGCAGATGTATTTTCCTTGATGTTGTAAACAAGGAATTGCTGAATTGCGTTTCCCTCTACTCTTTCGCAAGCACATTTACCGCCCATCTGGGATTTGTGGCCCTCTCATGCATCTCTGGGTCCACCGCAGGGTCACCATATCCGAGCGAGAGGGACCAACCAACGACGTGGGACATTACTACGCCGTGCTCCCCAGAGGTAAATGCTTATCTTTGGTGAAAAGCTACTAGAAAGTGAAACCCTCTGGCTGGCTACCACCCATGGGCATGCGCAAAGTCTTAAGGACTTCATTTATATTATGAATATAATCTGAATTCTAAAGTACGCCTGGCACACCTACACACCTTGTGTATTCCTTTTTAAACGGCTTCAATTCTGTTTACACTATTAATGATTGATAACACCCTGTTAATGCTGCTTTTCTTGATTATAGGTACTCGCAGAATCAAAAACACTTCAGTCATTATGATTTATTTTAACATTTATGAGAACTGGCTTACTTTAAATATAACACTGATGCAAGTGCAGTACCTTCCCTAAAATTATAACCATAGTCATATGAATAACTCTTTTCCTAATATAACATATGGGTTCATATTAATTGTTACTCGGCCGTGGCATTCCCTGCAGGCTTTCAGGAACACGTTTCACACCCGTAGCTGTCACTAAATATCAGGAATTATTTTGATTATTGTTTTAGATGTTCCCATATTACAGAACGGTAGTCGGCAGTCAGTCTTCATTGAGTTGATCGGTTACACTAAACGTCGCGCACGACACGCAGTAAATGTTATTCTGTGGAAGGTAAGCAGTGCTGACGGCAGCCGGCTCCGGAGAATATAATATTATCTGTCCGGTTGAAAGATCTTGGAAACTATTAGCCAATAAGTTGCTGCTTACAAAACAAATGATTCCCTGGTAGCGAGTCACGGCATTCTGACGTTTCCTGCGGCTCGGAGGATCGGCGTCTCGTGCTGCCCCCAAAATCCTTGCCTTATAAGTGCATCACACAGACACGCTGACCCTTTTAATCCTTTTGCCGTAGCTTGTGAGACGCCACCCGGGATTAATTCATTATACCGTCCTCTCATTGAAGTATTTCCGTATAGTGCATACAATGGAAGTTTTATTCATTATTACATCTCCATGAATGCCCCCCGTCCCCTCGCCAGGAATATATTCGCTGCTCTCATGGAGGAGGATGAGCCGGCAGGCGTCACTTTAAACACGAAACAATAGTATAAGAGAAAAGAATAGACCCAGAGCCATTCTTTTCAAACATGGTAAGTGTATCGGCCTGATCTGCAGACTGGCAGGAGCTGCGCATGGTGTGTTAGTTACCGGAGAGGGCAGAACTGACCAAATATTGCCCAAAGCCATCTGGACATTACATGTAATATATAATGATAAATATAACTTCCCATCACTTTGCAGCCAGAACAATGAGCTACTATCCTCTTTAGCTGACATATCGTAAAAAATGAAACTTGGCCAGAGGGGATGTCAGCGGTAAATGACAGCGAAGATTACATTCTGAGATGGCAGGGAAAAATTAGAGCAAAAACACAACAATTTCCACAGTACGCAGCTAGCAAGGGATATTATCAAGCTAAAGTAAAGCACTTGTGGGGTAAGTTACCATCAATCAGTGTCACCTGAGGGACAGTCTGTCAAAATGACATCACATTTGGGCTTAAATAGATTAAAAGCCACATATTTTGCTTAATGCTTTTTTCCCCAAGCTGAAAAAACCTACCTTAAAACAAAATATTTTCTTTACGCTGCTGTACTTTTCAGGTTTCTGCTTTATTTATGCTGTTTGGAAAGCCATAAATATTTCCATTGGTGATGCTGAGACGCAGAGCAAACGAGCGATGATAAAACCAGAACTGGCCTCATCACGCTATCCGTCTTGGTAATGGCTTGCAAGTTCATTATTTGGCCCCTGTATTTTTTGCTATGATTTTTCTCGTCAGCCTACAAGCTCCATGTATGTGGCGATTACAGAGAGAGATGTTTGTTCTGCCCCCATCAGCCTGATCATGCTTTACTGATACTGCCCGTTATAGAGATCTGATCACCAAGGGCAGTTACCTATTTCATGGATCCCATCTGGGCATCTGTTTTGCTTGCCTGTTAGTAAATGTTTTGAATATTTTTAACTCCCTTGCTGGAAGCTGAGATAGGTGGCAGCCTGTGGCAGAGCCAGCATTTTCAAATCAACTTCTGGACATGAAGTTCTCAGCCCCCCCCCCCCCAATGTTCTTGTAAGCCAATAAACACCAATCTGCAGCTTTACAATCAGGAGGAGATAAGTTATGAAGAATAAGAATGAAGCGTTTTAAGTGTTCAGTAAAATAAAAATGTAAATGTAAGCGACAGATAGAACATCTTCATACAGACAGACAGACCGACAGCCTCCTAGGAGTAGTATGTGTGTTCATATTCATTCACACGCTTACACCCGATGAAACTGTCTAATATCTAATAACCCACTACATAATGAACAAAATATAATGAATATTCCATAATGAACAAAATAACACAAAGTCTGTTTACATAAAACACAATGTGTGCTGCTACAATGTGAAGGGATTTGGAGGCCCTCGGATAATGTATTGCTTCCCATAATTACCCCGAACACAATGTGACAATCAGATAGAAGATCACTTCAAAGAAAACATTTCCCATATCGCGAAACCAATCACACCCTCGCTAAAAGCGTACAAAGGTGTAGCCGTAACAGGGAAACATTTTCAACGCGGAAATTTAAAGGGAACAAAGAGGCATTTTTACTGTTTTTCTTCATTTTGCTCTCACATATACTTTTAGTCCTGCAGTGAGCGTGGATGATGGACATTGGGTTAGGATCCTTTGCTGAATACTTAATCAGAGATGACGAGCAGTTAGATTCAGAATTCGTAAATAAGCAGAAAACCTTTATTTGAAAATAAATCCCGTCGGAAAGCGGATCTAGGAGCCGATATCTCAGCAGACGTCGGTATAAAACGCCACAAGACATCTCGTGCCAACAGCAAATTCTACAAGTCAGGATTTAAATGTCCATAATCCAGACAAACCCCACATTTCAAGAGTTTTTCAGATGGGCGATTAATTCAGGACGCAATGCAAGTTTTCGGCGAAGCACAAATCCAGCCTTATTTTCTGTCAGAATGTTTGTGTTTTTGGCTTCTGTCATTGTTCACAGGTATTTAGTGTAAGATGTGCCATGGAGAGACATTTCAGACATAATACCTAACAGAGCATTCGTTTCAAAGCCTGGTGATGATACGAAGGGTACTTCTTGTTTAACTTATGTCTTAGGAAAATAATCTAAAATGTAAAAATGTACTAGCGGAACGTGTTTACACCAGAAAAATGATAACTACTAGAGGACGGAACACGTGCTTTGCACACGGATGTTCCTGAATCCAGGTACTGATCACCTTTCTGGTCGCCGAGTTGAAGATTTTTTATTGCATACTGAACATTGTTTTGTGATTGAGATTTTGGGATAGTACCTGGGCTTTGTTACCGGCGGGTGCTGCTATTGGGCTCTTCTTCAGGCCCTCCAGCGGTTTGTAGTTGTGCTATACTGCCATCTACTGGCATAGCTGGTACATGAATGCACTGAGACCCCCAACAAGGAAATGAG
The DNA here is from genome assembly GCA_009364415.1 of Spea multiplicata. Taxonomy (NCBI): domain Eukaryota; kingdom Metazoa; phylum Chordata; class Amphibia; order Anura; family Pelobatidae; genus Spea; species Spea multiplicata. The sequence continues at coordinate 37,726 of VKOC01004867.1, forward strand.
GGCAGACTTATCGCTTAAAACGGCTCATTAATGAACATCAATGAAATACTAAACTCCCCAGAGTCACCAGTCTGATCCTTTATGTCAAACCAGGTTCACCAGTAAGAAATGAGAAGAATGACCTGGAATGGAAAGGATTAAAACTCCAATTGAAGATGAAAGTACTAGCGGAGCTGGTCACCCGGGCAGTGGAGCTGGAAGATTTTTTTGCGTGGGGGACATGGATCTCACTTTTACTTGAAGACTTCAGTGGAAGAGATGGAAGGGGACGCATATCCCTTCGGGGAGTGAGACCTCATTAGATGTAGATTTAGAGGTTCATTGATCTAGTGTGGCCAATAATGGGCAGTTTTTGGCACTTTCTGTGAAACACTGAACCTCTGGTCCAAGACCCACTTGGTCTTATAGCTGAGACCAAACGGGTACCTGAGAGAGGGAAAGTGTGGGCCTGTGGGCCTGTGGGCCTTAAGACTGAATGCATAGAGGACTGAGGTGTTCTTCACTTTGGTCTATCAGGGCTTCCACCTCTAGTGGTTCCTCTGTGCCGGGGTAAACATGCCCTGGTGTACAGAGCTGGTGAGAGCACTGAACACCTTCAGACCCTCCATGCACCTTTATTCTTTCCCATTAACCTGGCCTATGGCTGGTAAGAGGTGGAATTAGATTTTTATAAAAAGACATAGATTGGGACCTGGAATGGTTTTGCACATTTACAGATTCACTTTGTTTTTTGTGCACTTCTGTTATTTTTAATATAGAGTAAAAAAAATACTTTGCACTGAAAATGCCACAGTAGCTGGGTCCCTGAAGTCTTGGTTTTTGGTGCGGGGAGTAAGTTAGCCCTTTGGCTGCCAGCGTCTATAATATATAATGTGATCTAACTGTGTAATGATTGACAGCAAGCACTAGGGGGCAGCGTCACACCACAGGATGCGGAGGCTGCGCAGGTATAGCCAACATCTTCACCCACCTGCAAAAACATCCCAAAATGACAGAGATGTAAATGACTTCATAGGCACTCGTGTGAAATGAGACTGTTGAACTTATTGAATCCTATTTTGTTATCATGCGATAAGCAGCGCACAAATATCAATGCGAGTTATCTGAAAGTAAGCAAAGGTTAGGATTTTCTCCTAGACACCAATGGAAACAGGTAATAGGATCTGCGTGCTTTAAATGTGTGTGATGTGTGTTCCAGTAAAACATTATAATATATATACCGGTATATAAAATATATTATAATATATATGTAATTTAACACTTTAGCATAAATGTCTGATAAGTGAGATCACATTAGGTTGCCGTGATGAAGTGGAGGCAGACGAACCAGCAATGTGTCTCGAGAATGTATCAAATGATTGTGATTGGCCACAAATCACAAACTAAACAATCTTATATAGTCATCTCCATAGCAACGCAGTACATATATTAGGATGAGCTGATATCCTGTGGACAGGTCTGTATATTCCAATATCTCAGAACTCAGAAACTCTATTTCAATAACTGTTTTTTTCTTATGGGATGAGAGAGGCACTGAGACTGCGAGGATGGAGAAATTCATTATTATTCATTCATTCCTAGTCTGCGGCTTAGGGGCCCTGGAGCCCATCACGGACTTCACTAGAGGCTTTAGAGAGACGTCCTGCTCCTTATTCTCCAGCAGGCGGCTGCCTTCCCTGCCGTGAGTGTTTACTCAATCTGTATAATGGAAAAAAGAGCTACAGATTTAAGAGATAAGTGCAGTGATTACCCGGCACAAATTGAGCAATTCTGTGTGCGAAGAAGAATCTCTAACAAGCTGCGATTTAGTTGTAAATACAAAATAGTATAAATTACATCCCCGTACAATGGCTCCCATGTGAGTGTCACAGACACAACTTAAAGGTTTCCAATCTGAATGCAGGGAGGCTGCTAATAATTTGGTGACCCAGTGCAGCCTGATAGGTGAGCGGGACTGATTTACCCACGTGAGGGCTCGCTTTTGGTATACTTGAAGAAAGGTTTGGAATAGAGACATCACAGCAGGTGGTGAGGATCTGTCAACAAATAAAGGGACAGCACGATCCAGAAGGAAAGACTTATCTTGTTCTGGAGGCTCTAGAAAGCACCTCGTCCAGCTACAAATTCCAGTAATAAATGTCAATTAATGCAAAATCTTCCTCTATAGAAAGACCTTTAACTTCTGTGGTAAGCGTTACTTACTTGGTAGGAAAGCAGATGTATTTTTTGTATCTGCTGCTCCTTGGTTATTTATTTTAATGTCTTGTTGATAATTATAGACAGAGGAGTTTATCGAGACCCAGCACCACCTCCCGTCAGATTCAGGTCCCAAATCTATCTTACGGCGAGCAGCGGAATCAAAGCCGTGCGTGAAAAACTCATCAGTCTCTGGTGAAAAATAGGAGATAAAAGCAGTGGAAAGAACCAGGCAACGCACCCAGAACTCACGTCCATCAAAACGCGGGCATTGGCCGTGGCTCTCGCACCCTATGGGAACTCGGGGTATCCCTGTGTATTGCAGCAAACAATTCAATCCCGGGCTTTAGACAGAAGGTCAGCCCCATAATCAGCAGACGGCAGCAGGTATTACTGCTTCAAATCATTTCTCGTGATATTTTGGGCTGCACATGGAGGAAGTGAACAGGGTCGTTAATGAGAGGTTATCCAGAAAAGGCAATGAATAACAGATCCACAGTTATTTTGGGCCATATGGAAAAATTAAAAGCTGACCTAAGAAGCAAAGGCAGAGGTAAAATTATTGTCGCCAATGATCCTTCCAGTCCAACAGTAATCTTGGTAATTGTATGGGAGTTCCGACTATATAATAAAACGTACAATTAACTCATGAATCATGAAGTATTTTGCTTTTTTAAGACAATAAATACGATTTTTTATAGTTACTTTAACGTTCGTAGTTTGTGTTCTCTGCAAAGTCTGTGGCACAGCTGGCATATAAACGAGCGCGATGATCTAAATGGAGGAAACCATTTCAATCAGACAGACGTGAGCTGGGGCATCATACGTGTTTCTGAGTATTTCATCTACTCTGTTCTTTTGTCTTTGGGGCATCTTGGAGTGATTTGCGTTCCAACTCTAGACAACAGTTTCCTCCGACACGCCTCGGCCAGAAGAGCGTCTAACATCCGTGCGCCCAGCCTAATGCAGCTTTATGTTTAAACCAGTACTGGGCTCCAGAGACGTGGAACAGTCCTCCTTGTTCTCCAGGTCATTGTCTGAAGCACAGATAAAGCAGAGAGCCGTACCGTAGACAGTCATCTACTTTACTCATCCTATGAGTACCATGCATTACCTCTCCCCATTCAGCAGCAAAATGTCTTCATTGACAGGCATTGGCCATCTGACGTTACGGACAAAGCGGATACTTCCAGAGCTGATAAAGGATTCATTCCCTCAGTGCTGAAGAATAGTTAATTCATTCATTATGTTTTCCTCCGAGACATCCCCATTCAACCTTGGTTTCTGCTGTAAAAAGTAAAAATGCAGCCAACCACATCCCAGATACTGGGTTATTTCACGGCGATATTTCACCAAGTGCACGTAAAAGACTATTTACATGAATAAATACGCAGTATATTATAAATTAACACTAAATACCTATCTAGCTCATGGAGTTTATCCTCAAAAGACAGAAACCCAAGCATGCGTTTCCTCAGTAAAGCTTTACTTTTTGGCTTGTGGGAGCGTTCTCTATACTTCAGTTTTCATGGCGTCCAGCTTGTGCCGCCATTAATGCTGCAATGACGTTGTTAGAACTGTTTCTTCTATGAGATGTTCCCCATGCGTCAGCAAACTGTTAATGAGAGAGAAGTGCAGGGAAAGACTCATTCTATGCTCAGAGTAGACCAGCTCATGGCTTATAGAACCCGGATGGACTCCATCAGACAAATATATACGGTATATAGTACGGTCCGGGTGCCCTTGTGCACAGATTCCCCGGTTGATCTAAGGAGATCATTGCCCTATAGAGGTGGATCACAGATCCGCATATCCTTCCCAGTGAGGAACCCAAAAGAGCTTCAATATGTTATTCACCAGCTGATTGCTCCAATAATAAACTAATTATCATTATCATCTTCCTGCAAATCCCTGGAGTCATATAATAAGCTGTGCTGCTGTATAAGCGTGAGATGTCGCTCCGCACATTTCGAGGGATCACTTCATGGAAAATGTTTTTGATTGTTTCGCTGCATCGAGTGACTTCACCCTGTTTTCCAACAAATGCTCTGATAAAGCAACTTTTCCTGCTGATGTGAACGTGTTCTGTCCATGCGCAGGATGGATTTCCTTTATATTAGGATGATTTTTTTTATTTACCTGCTTCCGTGTAAAAGAATAGTCGCTTTGTGCATTCACATGGTGACGGATCACGGTATTTCAGTGTTTCAGTACAGTATTCCTCTCCCACAATGATTTCTGCGCATTTGGGAGTCCATTAGGGTGATAAATGTTGGCGCTCTGATTCGCAGTCTAATGGAGACGGACTCATCTCATCGCGCCGCTGGTTGCACTTTGGCACGTGTTCCGGTGTAAAGGTTGTTGAGTGAAACTCAGGAGTTTGCATTGGGTCCAAAATATAAATACAGGGCTTTCTGGAATCACCGATGTTACGTTCTAAGTCCTCATAAACTGCGGGCATTCGGCGGTCTCCACGCCACGTAGACCCCTCACTACCAGAGCTCACGTAACGAGATGTCATGGGCTGCAGCCGCATGGGGTAATATTAACATAAAACACGCCAAATGTCTCTGATATTATATTATCCTGATAGCTGTGAACGTTAGGATTCACTTTAACGATATGAAGAGGTTAGATTCTGCGATGACCGCCACAAAGTGACCCAGGAAAGACCCCCACTGGAGGCATCGCTCCGCGACCAGGTCCTGGGGGTAAATTCTGCTTTGTGGCAGATAAGGGAGCGGTGTTGGTTTAACCGCGGGCGCTGAAAGCATCAGAGGGTCTGCACAAATAAATGATTAGCACAGAGTGAGGTGAGAATTTAGGTTTTTTATATGTTTGTTTTACTTTATTTTTCTGTATTATGCAAAAATTGCAGACAAAGTGACAGAAATATAAACGATGGCGATGTAGGAGGTTTCAGCCGCGCTCGCAGAAAAAGCAGATTAAAAATGCCATGAAAAGCAGCAGCTACAAAGTTCCTTCGCATGAAGAAGCTGGGTCAGAGAATCGGGATCAGCGCAGTCAGATTATATAACGCGTTGCCTTCCAGACACCTTCTGCCGTTTCTGCCTGGCCCTGGCTGATTCCATCCGGCTGGACGAATAGAATAGAATGCGCTCCGTGCTGCGACGATGTTTCACCAGATTCCCGTCACCTGTACTGGGCGTCCAGCCGTCGCGTTAATGCCGGCCATAGAAACCGATATACCAATCATCTCCGTTCTGGGAGGACTTCTAGAAAATCTATTTGTATCGATGATTGTGGTTTAGCAGAGGAAGAGATCTTTTGATGTTTGGAGAAACGCAGGTTCATGGTTAATTGTGAATAAATAATTGTTCATGATCAGATAAAGGCGTCAGATGGTCCAGGAATCCAGAATTTGGACCCGTTTGGTGTTTATAGAGCACGGTGCCATCAGCCGCTCTTCTAAGTACTTTATGCTGCAACCTCTAACTTAATTACATGTTGAGGGAACCAACATCACTACTTGTTTGGGGGGTCTAGGAGTTCCGGGGAAAGCGTCCTGATTATTGGCTTGGGATAGCCGTCTCCTGTGAAGATCTTATAAGAGATCGCTGGTCCTCTGTACGCTGCGTCTGGGCCAAATAAATAGACTTTTTGAAGGAGCGGCAGGCATCGGAGTTACAGAAACGCGATGGCCGTGAGGAAGGAGTTACGGTAAAAAGGTCTGCGTTTTCACATCCTTTGCTTCTTTCCACTTCCTGGTTTTTCTGCCCTTCTGGCGCTTTGTATGATGGTGAGTTTGGCCCAAATCCCAGTTCATGTGGTTGAGGTGACCTGCAGCCGAGCCGGCAGTCCTGTCATAACCCATTAAGAGTCCGTTAGGGACAAACCGATCACTTTGGTCTTTCCACAGATGACCGTCTGCAATGAATCCATTTAACAAGAACGTTTTAAAAGTAAACTCACCGCCGGAGACGCTTCCGTTGTGAAAGCGGAGCCCTCCTGCCACATTCGCTGCTCTTTCGCTTGGCATCATTTTTATAGTTTGTGATTAGATGGTGTTTTAATGTCGCTTTTGCATAAATTCATGGATTTGCTTGTATTTTTGATTTATTTGTTGTTCCCAGTCTGTTCTGTTTGTGTTCCTCTTCTGCACTTTACATACTGGTTTCCTGCGCGTTATTCCGTGTCCACATCACGGCTCTCCGTTCAGGTCCGGGGTGGGTTAAATACCTCGTTTATAGGGCGGATGGCGCTGGCTGCTTACAGACCACGATGTAGACGGTCATTCACTGCAGAGACCCTCCGACTCGGCCAAAACAAGCGCTACGCTCATCATTGTATATCTGATTTGCTCCAAATCTTCTCGCTGTCCCAACTTAGCACTGGGGTGCGGTAGATAAAGCCGGCAATAAACATCGCTTTTATACCAATTTAGAAATAAAATTCCGCTCGGGTAAATCGGCTTCGAGAAAATCTATCATTAAATCTATTTCTGGCCTCCCCAGCGGATTACTCTGTATTGGCAGAAAATAATATTACATTACGAGGCGTATATTAGGAGATAAATGTTTATTTGTTGTATTCGCGCTGATCTCACCCAAGCGGGTAACTAAATGGCTGATAGACTGAGCTGGGTCTGCCTGCCGGCCGCTGTGCTGCTGGCGGGGGCCGCAGAATTAGTGTCCCTGCCGAGAATCCCGATTAAATTAAATGAAAGAAACGCTGAGTTTGCTGGATGTTTTAGAAGCTGTAGTGCAGCATTTATTATGTACAGGGGCCCTGTGTGTGTCTGTGTGTGCGAGTGTTGTATGTGTCTGTGTGCGTGTGTCTGTGTGTGCGTGTGTATCTGTGTCTGCGTGCGTGTGTGTGTGTCTGTGCCTGCGTGTGTTGTCTGTGTATGTGTGTTGTCTGTGCCTGCGTGTGTTGTCTGTGTATGTGTGTTGTGTGTGCGTGCATGCGTTGTCTGTGTGTGCGTGTGTGTATCTGTGTATGTGTCTGTATGTGCGTGCGGGTGTGTATGTGTCTGTGTGTGTGTCACAAAACAATTAGCAAGTTAGTCAAACAGTGCCACTTTTATTCTGTTCCATTTCGTGATATTTTTGAGTCTAAAGTAAATTAAAGTTTATGTTTCAATAATTTTTTCCCTTTTGCCTTGAAAATATGAAGTTAATGGTATTTATATGTAAAGTATACCAATTCCTCATGATGTCACAGTGACATCACGGTGTGGATTTTGACATGGTAGCCTGACCGCACTTCACGCCATCGGTAACAGGTTCTCTGTGCCGTTAATGGATCTTCTCCAGGCGGGGTCTTAATAGCTGCCGGTTATCTTTTCTTCATGGAGGCCGCAGATAGCCGGCGTGAATCCATGCGCAGGATCTGTCGGGATTCCGTTGTTCCTCTAATCTGCCCTTTTAATTGTCTAATTGGTTTCCTCAACGGATTTGTCGAGTAAAAGCCCTCGGGGGTGACGGGGGGATCGCGGAGCTCAGCCTGCTGGGAACTGTTTTGTGGGAAAAGTTGAGCTGCTTTCCCAGTGCGGTTTTTATTTTTTTTCCTTCTCATTCCTTGACCTAAATAAAATTCTTGGCGGAATGCTGTAAAACGTGACGTCACTTCTCCCCCAAACCATTGTCCCGCTCGGCCCCCCGCTGGGAGATCGGCCTCTCCTTTCAAAGGCCTGTCTGAGCCTCCTTTCACTTCTTGCAATGAAAAACCCTCGGCTAGGAGATGCGCGGCTACCGGCAGCACCGGGCGGCTTCCATTCAGCCATGATAAGCGGCTGGGCACCAAGTATCGCAGTATAACAGATGTACTCAGCGCTCTACAGTGTACAGGAGAGGTAAGATAAGCAGTCACATATAGAAGCGCAGTATGACCGGGTACCGGCGGCAGGAATACGCCAGGAAAGGGAGAGGTAAACCTGCGCAAAGCGAGTATAAAAATAATAATACATGAAAGAAATGCGCTCTTATTTATAAATCCCCAGATGTTCTACTAATGTGAATCTTCATATCTGCTAATATCACATGGAATATTAACCCTTTAGTGGCAGGATCCTAGATCCATCCGCTTCTGACATCTGGAGAATCGCCCCATGTGTGATCCCCGTCACTAAAACAAAATAAGGAGTTTGCAGCCGCGGGCTCTGGGCGTTCGGTGAATTTATATCAACTCTGTCTGGGCGACTTTGCTTCAGATGCTGTTCCACTTAGTGATTAACGTCCTTTAGTATCGCCGGCTCTTCCCACTCCCTTCTCCTTTTGCTGTTTTTCACCCTTCTCACAATTTCCATTCTTTCTTTCCCGTTGTTGATTTGCTTTTTCCCCTCCTCTCATTGCTTTCTCCGCATTTCTTTGCGTTAGAATTTGTTGCTTGCCGCTATACGGTGGCCGAGCTCTTGCCGTTACGAATATTGTCTTCTTTAGAAGATTCTCCAGGATTGGGAAGCATTCATCACCAGCAACTCTTATCCACCCAACCGAAAGGCACTTAGAAACGCTTGGCCAAAAATCATTTTTATGTCTGTAATCATAATCAGAACCCCCCTGATTATCTAACTTCCTGGTACTAAATCCTGGTATCGGTGTGTGTGACGCGTGTAAATATTTAAACATACAGTGACTTTATCTACTAATATTATACAGCTGTTATAAATGTCTAAATCTGATAATTATAAGATACAGGAAAGTAAAAGCGCACGTTTCATCCGCCCTCCCGAAGCTCCTTCAGAGATGTCCAGAATAAAGCTTTTACCCACACAGGGCAGTTGGGGCAGTCGGGGCAAACAGGGCAGATGGGTTAGACGGGGCAATCGGGGCAGATGGGGTAGACAGGGCTGACGGGGTAGAGCAGGGCAGTTGGGGGCAGACAGGGCAGTCGGGGTGAGAGGCGCAGTCGGGCGGTAAGCGCGGGCAGTCGGGGCAGACAGGGCTGACGGGGTAGACAGGGCAGGGGCCGTGGGAGATCGAGCAGAATAGCGCAGCTTTCTCCCTTTTGGCACTTTCCGCGCTGCGGTGACTGCGAACAACTGATCTCCAGAATATGAAACCAATTATTCGCAGTCACTGCGTGGAAACCTGACGGGATGTCGCCAACTTACGGGAAATGAGCGCAGAATCCCAGATACATCGTTGCACAAACGGTAAATACGTTCCAATTATTCTGAGGTCAGGGATCGTTGGTTCAGCAGCCGGCTTCATACATTTGTTTATTCTACCAAATAAAATATTCCTTTGGCCTTTGGGTTTTTCAATCTCTTTTGAACCAGAAGTTTCCTGGCTTAACACCAAATTCAAGCTTTCTACCTGTCGCTGACGGCATTGCTGGCTGCATTAGTCTGGCATGCATGGGGTTAATGGGTCACGGTTGCGGTGCTAATCTTTGCAGTGCCTGCCGTGAGCCGATTGCTCCGTAATCTACTTTACTTTAACTTTTTCCAAACCAGCGTTTTGCCGAGGCGCAGGCAGATAGAGGCATTTAACCTACATCCCCGTCTTCACATTATTGCTTTTTAAGAAAATCTCCGTATTGGTAGAAAAAGATTGAGCGCACGGAGTAAAAACAATAAACCAACTTAACCAACAGCTACCTGCGAGAGATCCGCTAAATGATCGCCTAATCGAGAGCAAAGACTTGGCGTCGGAGCCCTTGGGTAAAGAGACGTTTAATATAGAATCGTGAAGCCTCACACCCAAAGTGTCGGAAATACCGCGCATGGTATAAGAATGATGGGATTTCTCCGGTGTTTGGATTCCATGGATCCGCTGGAGATATTAACGCTCCTGCCCCGCACTCCTCCATGAACCCCCTGCAGAATCTGAATTCTAACAGCAAAAACATTTTTTTTTTTGGAGAAAAGTATTTATCCATCCAGCCGGCGCCCCCAGATATCCCCCCGACCCCCGGGAGATTACTGGGCTGTCCGTCCGCTCACTTCGTATATATATTTATTTAGATGATTTTACGAGCGCAGGCAGAAGGTTTGACTCGCTCTCCGCTTTTCATAAATCTGTTTTCGGGGGGCCGGTCTCTGTAATAATATAAGTGGGAAGCGAAATGATTTCTCCGGCGCTTTATCCACCAAGGAAAAGTATTTCCCCGGCTGCGGCTCTGCGGGCAGGGAACGGGCAGCCTGAATTATTAATGCTCATCTCACATTGCATGGAAGGTGCAGATAAACAGTCCGTGTTGCGGTTGCCATCATTAGTAAGTTATCTGCCTTCTTTCTATTTTCGCAGGAAGACGTGAAATCCGGATCATTTATGAGTGAAGACATCTCTGCGGTCAACGTGAAGCACTGAGTACCGGCAGAGCCCCGGGGAGGGCAGAAAACACAAGGTCTGTAATTATTCCTTTTATTTGGGGTTATCTGGAGATGGCGTTGAAAGGGTTTGGTTTCTAGCCGTTAGGAGATGGGTAATGATGTCATTATGTCGCGTTGTTAAGTCTTTAGGTCGCTGCTTCGGCACTCGGCAGTCCTCACAATGTCAATACTCGCCATGAATTTCACAAAATATGACCCCAAACAATCACGGTTATTTTCTATCGCTCTGTGAGTTTCATGCTTTTAGATAATGCCTTTGAATGTAGAAGTTCCTGCAGTAAAATAGAATTACTCCTCGTGTACCAACCTTCTCCCCTCTGGTGTTTGCCGGGGTTTGCCTTCCAGAGGGGTTGGTAGATGTACCCCAGCTGTTATTGTTTCGCAATATTTTCCTGAGATCCATCCACGGCTCACTGCAGATTTGCTGAAAATATCTGAATTCAATGTTTAATACCCAGAGTCTGGAGCCGGATTATAACTCAGAGACCCGGGTGAAGTGCACTCTGTATATATATAAATAATATGAGTATGCACTCGTTCTCATGCAGAAGCCGGATCTGTATTACAGTCATTAGTGTGAGCCGAGGTTTGGTAGGAAATGTGCCCGTTCTCTGGGCATGCCATCTGACACAGGCCAAACGACTGGGTACCCCGGGCACACTGCAGAGATTTTAAATATACTTGTTGCAGGGCAGGGAGCTTTCACTTATTTCAGTAAAACCCCACTGGGCTGTACAGTACAAGGTACCATAACGTGATCGTTTAGACTGAAGGGTCTCAGGGGTTGTCAGGTGAATGCAGCAAATACCCGGCTCAGCCCAACTCTGATCATGCGCAACAAAAATTCCCAGCGAAGCACCAACCAGCTTCCCTGTCTCTTTAACGTGCGTCGTACTGAGTGTGAGCGCGGGATTTGCTCAGCACCATTCACCCGGACAAACCTTTAGTGACCTCCAGGTCTCTCTGCCATTGATGGCCGGACAAAGACCGGGCTCTGCCCACAATGGCCGTATTGATAATTAATTACGCTGCACAGTCAGACATTGAGGTTCGTTCTCTGCCTGCATAATGGGCTATTGACAATCATCTGCTGGCCCAGAAAAGTATGAAACCCATTTGCATTTTTTGCTTTTGAACAAACTAGACACTCCTCATCCCAAATAATGGATGATGACCTCATTGGAAATACTATTATTTCACCCCACAAAAAAAGTTTACACTGCCAAAAAAATGTACATTCTGTTCGCTCTCCTTCTCAGGCCCCGTTTCTCGCCAGTTTCTTGCTGCCTGTTCTTTCTTGGCCATTCTTCCCAAAGTGAGTACGACCCTCGGCAAACACTCCTGAGGTGGAAATCATGCTGGTTTTGGGTCCTTTGCTGTCATCTCTCTGCATCTCTGGAAGATATTCACTAAGCTGTGATATCTGCGCCGTCCGTCCGGCGTGTACAGAATAACACAATCTCTTTACTCCCCCATCACACCCTGCACGTTACACAAACACACAGCATCCACTCACACACAGATATATAACACGCTAATCATCCGTAATGGGGGGTGGCGATGGGTGCGTGAGGGGTTTGAGCATCCAACTTTGGGATCTCATTTATTATTTTGGGGGCTTTAGTCTGCCTCCGATGAGCTGCTCGGCCCTTTTGGCGGGTCAGGGCACTTTGGGTATTTTTGCGTCGGTTATTGGCAGTAAATTGCAGATGTTGCTCGGAGGACGGGTCTCCCGCGGCTTCACCTCTGGCCACTCCTGAGTCAATGAATGCAGCAAACTTTTATCTGGGCTAAAATGTTCTGAGCCGTAGTAAAAAGCCCTCTCGCGTTATTCAGTCTTTCCCAAAGGACTGATCTTAATTAATTGGATATTTCTAGCAGTCCATGCGCAAATCACGGCTCATCTGCTGGTAAGGTTGGAAAAACATTTCTAGGACAGAACCCTTGGGAAGCTTTATTTCTCTACAAAAATGGTTTCAGAATTTTGCCCTTTTCCCCAAAAAAACCCCAATCTCTCTGTCTGGGTGGGAATTGAGTATTTATCAGGCCAACTAAGTTCTATAATTATTACCGCGTTTCTATCGCTGGCCTCGTACTTGGCTTATCGGTGAGTTGGGACTATACATGTGAGTGGCCAACGCAGGGGCCGGCTGGCTGGGTATGCGGCAAGGGTTAAATATTCATTATCTGGTGACAATCAGTTTATTAACAATAGCTGATACGTGGCCAGTTTGGCCCCTATTGTTTCTTGATATATAGGGAATTAATATGGTGAGTGTAGCTGGGACTATTCAGATCAACAAGGTGAGTGGCCGCTCAACACCTGGATCACAATCCCTAAATATTCATGCTTTTGTTACTATCTTTATATCTTTATAAATATCGCAGAGACGGGCTTTCTGGAGCTGTAATATCTGGCAGCCGATGCATTTTCCCAGCGAGGTATAAAGCGGTCGCTGGAACTGAATCTTTGCACAGAATATTTTAAGCTCGTCGGTTTTACAAAAGCACAAACCTTGCTGGTAAAAAGCGCACTGCGGATCTCGGCAGATTCTTTCCACACACCGTCCATCCGGCCCGCGCGTTCATTCACCTCCTGATCCGGATTCATTCATGTGAAGGTTACATGACTTACTGCGCATGCTGGGAGAAAGTTAACCCTTTCAGGTACTAACCAGTTGTTTTCAGCATCCTAGTAGCCAGCTAACTGTCAGTACCTTGGACAACCTTATGGCCCCTGAAAGGTTGGTCTGTATCGCATGATTATCGGGGTGGAATAACAGTTTGGAAATAGATTTTCCTCTTACTGGAGTTTACATTCTATCTTTGCCTGCGCAGATTGAGCTTCCTACTTCCTCACGTCATATGACAGCATCTGCCAATAAGAAATTCCCTTCGTGGTCACATGTTGCAGTCAGTAAAAGCGGAGACTGCATGTCTGTCTGCTTGGGAGGAAGCGGCAGCTGTCAGGGTGGCTGTTTCAGATTAGCAGCCTGCAGTCACAGGAGCAGAGATTACTGCGCAGGTAGAGGTTTTGATACACACGTGTGGAAATGCACGTATGTGCTTATGTAGGGATGACTTTATGTGAATACATGTGATTAGGGCATATCTGAATATCTGAACACAAGGAAAAGAAGCAGTTGCCTCCATCACCGTATAACAAGCCTGCCTTTATATACTCTAAAGGATACTTACTTACTTGTACAAAGGACACATATAATGCACGGGCAGTATGGGGCATATATACCGGTATTATTTTTGAGGAGGCCCCTTGTAACATTGTTGCCCCTGTGGCCCCCTGATTAGCCCCTGTAATCATGAAAGAGGGGTATCTGAGCATAAGGCGAATCAATCACTAAATGTGAGTTACAGCATTAATCGCACTTGATTTGCTCAGTAATTGCGCATGTTCCCCGGGGACGCGCTGTGACCGCTCTGTGTTGCTGGAGAGGCCATTTAAATGCGCTTGACTTCTAATGGCTGTAATACGCCCCGCGTCTCAGCACTCAGCCTTTTCCAAACCTCTTTTTAATGCCTCATTTGTCTGTTTCCTGCGGCTGAACCGTCCTCTCCCTACAAACATCCCGCGATTACAGTCAGTCCAGTCCCTCGTTTACATCCCGCGCATGGCGGAAAACCATCAGCCGTTTATCCATTTGTGACCCTGCTTTCTGCTGTCCCTTTTAGGCAGGCAGTCTGCATCGTCTACGTCTTTACAACCAGAACCACAAAACACGTCAGCAAAACGAGTCTTTCTATCCGTGCTGAACGGTCATTGTTCACAGTCTTAGCTTTCACTAATATTTTGCCCCATAATATAATGTTTTCAGGATTTTTAGCCATTTCTATGAGTTCTTGCTATTATCTGAACCCAGTCTATTAGACAAACACTCTGACCCCCCTATACTGCCTGTGGGAAACAATAGAATGGATCAGTCTTAATCACCCAGACACTGAATTACAGTAGATAAAAGCACAAGGCACAGTCAGGAGGTTTTCCGGGCATAGGTTGGCGCGGCTCGAGCTCAGGTGAGTGTTTAAGTTGTTGGTTGTAAAGTCCGAGCCTAGGAAAGGTTTTGTATTTGAGTTATCAGGATCTTTATCTGTAGCGTCTGGCACTTGGAGACTTGTAAAGCATCTTTGATCCTGCATTTGAAACATTTATTTGGCTTCTATCCATGATGGTTCCTCGGGAGCGGCTCTCGCCGCATCAGCGTTTCAATTCCAATTTGTTTCCAAGGTACAGTTTTTGTTATCTTGCCTGTTTTGGAATCCCGCAGCTCTCTGTTACATTCATCTTTTTCACATCATATTTCTCAACTGCCAGAAAATATTAGGGCTCCCGTTCGGTGCCGCTGCTTTCACCAATAACAGAGTAACAGAGTAAGAGATCGCGAAGGATTCATTTGTGTGCCCAGCAGCCGCCGCCGGGCATTGAGCCTTCGGTCCCAGTGAATGAAGTGATTGGAGTCTGGGCTGGGAGGTCAAGGAGAACGTTCAGCTGCACCACCAACCAAAGAGACCCCCGTGACCTGCTCATTAAGATCATCATTCATTAATGCATCTTTCCTAATAACACCATCTTAATCGCCAATAGCCAAAGACGAACCAAACACATGTTCCAGGTTTGCTGGTGCACTCAGACTCGACTCTGCGTCATAAGTGGCACATTTTGTGGCTTCTCTGTGTCGGCTGTTCTGGGTTCTGGCAGATCATTTCAGTAACGGTCTATTAACTAAGAGCTTAAAGTGTTTGAGTGACCTCCTCATCTCTACATCCAAGTTAGTTACACAAAATCAGGCTGTCTCTGCGGCGCTCGCCCCCCCCCGACTCGAATGGTTCCTTGTCAAATGATGTCGTTTTTCAGTAAAATATCTTGTCCCGGAGAACATATCCTGAAACGCTGACTTTCTGTTAAAAACACAGCTTGAAACTAATGCAAACTTTTTGTGCTATTTTGACCCGTGTGGATTAACCCTACATACTCCAACCGGCCTATAAAATATATCTCATCCAGAGCTGGTCAGAGCCGGTATCGTCCTTCGTACTCATTTTCTGGTTTGAGTTACAAGGCATTTAACTCCGAGCCGTGTGGTCTCTGTTCACCTCGTGCTGTGCAGTATACCCCCGAATGTGAGGTCACAGGGGTCCCACGCACAGTGTGGTCAGGTATTTAGACTTTGTACCAGGCTGCTGTATAGGCCCTTTGGCCGTCTTACTGCCTGCGGCCCCCTTTCTGTTTCTGTAACACAGACTGTGCAGAAATCAATTTGAAAGCCCAGCCGTCCAATCATAAATCAGGACAGACAGTGGCTGCCCATCCATCCAATTATAAATCAGGACAGACAGAGGCTGCCCATCCATCCAATCATAAATCAGGATAGCGGGATCATATGTTCAGGTAATAACATCGGCAGACATCGGCAGACATCATGCTCTCTGCTTTTAGGGACTGAACCCCACATTTTCATTTTATTCCCAAACTGCATCTCTCTTTACTGCCAATGCCTCTGAGAACATAATTCACACGTATGGTACACGTATGGAACATGTTTCAACGCCCCCTGTTGCTTTTGCCCCTTTCTGTGAACGTATCACATGCCTACCTGAGACTGCAGCCACCTGAGTCACTGCTGGGTTGCTAAGACCAAGTGCTCTACTGGGACAGGCCTTGTTTTTTCTGCAGACTATCTGGAAATGTTTACGGGGTAATGAGGAGCTCAGAGACTCCGGTGAATAACAGCCACGTGTGTTATAAATATGTCATACTGCTATAGCAGGGGTGTCCAAACTGCGGCCCTCCAGCTGCTGCAGGACTACATCAGCTGGAGGGCCGAAGTTTGGACACCCCTGTGCTATAGTGTCCGCCATACTTGTTGTAGTATTTTCTCCCCGGTCAGAGTCTCCGCGCTCACTCATATTTTTAAGATTGATGATCCCCCGATGGAGACTTTTGTCTCTAGTTATGAAACGGTTGCCATTAGGGGTACCTTTTTGGAGAAAGGTTTGCCTCTGGGGGTTTCTGGTTGAGAAGCTGCAGTACAGCAGCAGGGGCCGGCTCCGCACACCGGGGTCTTTGCTTCGCCGTTAGTTTAGTTCTCTGATCACAGAACATTTTCGAGATAAACATCAAACAATCCGAATCCTAAAGAAAGTTCATGAAATGTCAAAAGGCTCATTAGGATTGGAACGTTGCTTTTTATGTCATCATTTGGAAGAGAAGCTCTTATGGATACGGATTAAGATCATTTTATTGGCGGACTCTGTATACGGACATGAAAGCCGCGCCGTTCCCGGAGTCTGACGGAGCTTTAATGTTATTTCTGAAATCTTCACCTCAGCGAGGAGCTTTTTCTATCTCTCACCTCTAGCGATTCCAGCAAACGTTGGCGGCCGGCACTGGGAACTCGAGAGAAATGCAGGGACCACGAGCTGTCCGTCCGGCCGTCTATGCGTCTATCCCGCCATGACTTCTGGGTTACTTACTTGGAAAATGTGGGGTCCCCCTGCGCACCCCCTGCCAAAGAGCCCCAAACTGGTGGAAACCTGCAGTGTTACTATTCCCGATGATTTATTTCCGTTATCAAATTATTTACTATAATTAATTACTATAACCCTAGTCATTCCAGTTAATAGAACATGGCGGTTAGCATTTGGTGACATCTATGAAGCGTCTCAGCGAGGCGGCCCAATCCTGGACAGGAAGACAGGAAGGGTTTTTTTGCCAGGGGCCTCTTTTTATTTCTTTTGTAAATCAAAGTTTATTGATGTTTTTCTATAAAGTACCGGAAAAAAACAAATACAAAAGGAAAAATAAAACCGCCATACAATAAAAGCGGACAGATGCGATATGCGAGCAGGAGAGATTTCCAAAATACTCACTGCGGATAAAGCCGTCGTTTCTCCCAATGCCTGATGGAAAAGGAACTGGGAAAAAATGCTGCCTTCATGTAGACTTCGATTTACGGATCATACAGAGGGAGGCAGTCCGGCCGCCGTCATTTAATGGTTTGTTGGCGTGGAAAGGTAGCGGAGATTACTGAGAGACGTCACAAAGTGATCCACATCAGAGAGCGATGCTTAGAACACTAAAGAGACGCATGAGCTGCAATGTTACGGATATCTGAGCTTTTCCGATAATGACAGCCCTGCTAGGAAGTGCTTTTATATAGGGAGAGCTGTGTGTTATATAGGGAGGGATGTGCATTATATAGGGGATGGCTGTGTGTTATATAGGGGATGGCTGCGTGTTATATAGGGAGGGATGTGCATTGTATACCGGTGGCTGTGTGTTATATAGGGGAT